>CAUYLG010044097.1:0-30966 GCA_963573385.1 Cacajao melanocephalus | reverse complement strand
GAGGCATTCTGATTTCGGGTGTTCTCAGCCTTTTTGCACTGGTTTCTTCCCATTTTTGTGGATTTATCTACCTGTCATCTTTGTAATTGCTGACTTTCAGATTGGGTCTGAGTGGGCGTCCGGCTTGTTGGTGATGAAGTTTTTTCTGTTTCTTAGTTTTCCTTCAGCAGACGCCCTTTCCCCGCAGAGCTAGGCCTTCCCGGGTTCAGCTGTGCTTACTGTGAAACTCTCAGTCCTCAGCGCTTGCAATTGCTGTTCTCCTTGTGGGGATGGGACCAGCCGAGCCCGACTCAAAGGGCACCCAGTCGCGTATACTCCGCACTGAGAAGTGCCGCGCCGTGCTGGGGCACCGGCCAAAAGAGTCGCGTTGGCGACTTGAGTGGCTCCTCCGTTGGGTAGCTCCCAGTTTGTGGGCAACAGAAATCCGTCTGAAATTGCGGTGTCCACACGCTCTCTGCGCTTTCGTTGGGAGCTACAATCCTGGGCTGTTGTTAATCAGCCATCTTGGATCTCTCTCCGCCAGGTGATGAAGTTTTTTCTGTTTCTTAGTTTTCCTTTGGCGGACGCCCCTTCCCCACAGAGCTGGACCTTCCCAGTTCGGCTGTGCTTGCTGCGAAACTCTCAGTTCTCAGCGTTTCCCATTGCTGTTCTCCTTGTGGGGATGGGACCAGCCAAGCCTGACTCAAAGGGCACCCCGTCCCATATACTCCGCACCGAGAAGCGCCGTGCTGGGGTGCCGGCAAAACAGCTGCGCCAGCCAAAAAAGTTGCGCTGGCGACCCGTGTGGCTCCTCCGCTGGGAATCTCCCGGTCTGTGGGCAACAAAAATTCGTCTGAAAGTGCGGCGTCCACTAGCTCTCTGCGCTTTCACTGGGAGCTACAATCCTGAGCTGTTGTTAATCGGCCATCTTGGATCTCTCCCAGTGATTATTTTCAATAGCTTTATGTTAATACTCAATTTCACCAATTAGTGAAATCAACATAAAATCAGCTAAGCCCATATGTTTTTTCTGGCCCCTGACCTTTGTGGAGACCCATGAGATGCTTGGTCCTGAGTCTAACGGATGCAGGGGCCTGGCTGGGATCCAACTGGGAAACTGATACGGTTCTCCAGGTGAGCGCTTTGCCAAAGGCTGCTCAGAACACTGCCTGCCTCCAAACTGCCACTTCCCTAACAGATCACAGGCACTTTGAAAGAAGCTGCAACTTGTCATCTGCTTGCATCCCCACTCATATCTGCAGGTGGGAGAGAGGAGAGAGCAGGGGAAGCAGGAATTCTGAGACTCCTACCTGGGGCACCCACACTTTGGTGGGCAGGAGGTGCTCCTGGCCCGCTGGGTGGGACCTCTCCCAAGAGGCCCATATGCCAACCTGGACACTGGGGACACACCCAGCTCTTCCTTAGCCTGACTCTCACCTTCCTAGAGAGACACCTCAGGATTCACTTCTCCCCAGAGCTTTCATTGTGCATGAGAGGTCCCTTCTGTCACCTATTTTATCCCTCCAGGAAACCTCTCTCTGCAGTCCAAATTCATGACTTTGAACTTTTCCAAGACTTCCAGCACTAGACTCAGAACTGACCTCTTTTCTCAATGTGCTACTCCCCGAACCCACCTTTGGACTCCCAATCTCCCTCTCTCCTTTTTCCCCTGTAAAAAATTCTGACTGCTCAGTTCTTCTCCCTCAACCCCCAAATCACATCAGCCGCTTTGAGAGCTTCACTGTGGTCCACCACCTCCAACAGAGCCACTTACCTGAGAAGGCCAAGGGCATAAGATCACCTGGAGCCCACACTAGCTATCTGGGATCCTGGAATTCCTCACCCCCAAATGATAACTCTAATTTTAGAACCTGATCATAAAGGATTTCATCCTTGAAAGAAACTGGTCCAGGCCGGGTGCGGTGGCTCACACCTGTAATCCCAGCACTTTGGGAGGCCGAGGGGGGCGGATCACGAGATCAGGAGATTGAAACCATCCTGGCCAACATGGTGAAACCCCCTAGCTACTAAAAAATACAAACATTAGCTGGGCATGGTGGCGCACACCTGTAGTCCCAGCTACTCAGGAGGCTGAGGCAGGAGAATTGCTTGAACCCGGGAGGCAGAGGTTGCAGTGAGCTGAGATCGTGCCACTACACTCTAGCATGGCGCCTGGCAACAGAGCAAGACTGTCTCAAAAAAAAAAAAAAAGAAAAGAAAGAAAGAAACTGGTCCAACAATCTCGATTTCAACATGAGTCTGGAAAGGATCTTGAGTGCCGCGTGGGTCGCACTGGGGGTCTCCTCCCAGCAGCTCCTGCTCCCTCCTGGCACAGCCAGCCTTTGCTCTGCACCTCCACTCTGCACCTGTCGGGGGTCCTCAGGAGACAGTGTGGAAAGCACAGGCTCCCCGCAAAAGACTCCAATGTGGGCTAAGCCTAGTCATGTGACCCTAGACAAGCTTCTAACTTTCCTGGACTCCATGGCACAAGTAACCTCCCCTGCTGTTACGGGTTGAGTTGCTGCAGTCCTAACCCCCAGGACATACGGTCTTTACAGAGGTAATCAAGGTAAAGTGAGGTCATTAGGATGGGCCCTAGTGCAATGTGATTGGTATACCTACAAAAAAGGGGAATTTGGACATGGAAACAGACAGGCATTGAGGGAAGATGATGTGAAGAGACACAGGGAGAAGACGTCATCTACAAGCCACAGAGAGAGGCTCAGAGCAGACCCTGCCTCACTGCC
The DNA here is from genome assembly GCA_963573385.1 of Cacajao melanocephalus. Classification (NCBI taxonomy): domain Eukaryota; kingdom Metazoa; phylum Chordata; class Mammalia; order Primates; family Pitheciidae; genus Cacajao; species Cacajao melanocephalus. The sequence goes on along the minus strand of CAUYLG010044097.1, from coordinate 28,240 downwards.
CTCAGAAGGAGCCAGCCCTGCCAACACCTCAATCTTGGACTTCCATCCTCCAGAGCTGTGACACAATAAACGTCCGCTGTTTCAGTCCCCATCTGTGGGACTTTGTTAAGGCAGCCCTAGCAACAAACCCACCAGCCCCCTGACTTCCTGAAATGAGAGAGCCACACGGTGGTGCTGTGTAAAGGGCAAGTGCTGCGGATTCATTCATGCTGTGAGCAATCACTGAGCACTGACAGTGTGCAAGGAACCGTGCCTGAGCACTGGGGGTCTGCACCACCAACTTATATAAAGTCCTTTACTTGCTTCCTTCACGTAAGTTATTCTCCCAGCCACCATGTAAGTGGAATCGTCTCAGACTGTTACAGTCCTCATAGCTCCTAGGTAATCATTAAGCACACAGTAGATGCTTAATAAATGCCTAAATAATTGATTTAATACAGATTCGTAATGGCTACAAGTTATTCAGTGTATAAGTCTGAACGTGGGCGTGCTGAATATTTTATAGTCTTCAGCAACATCCAGAAGAACTAATCATAGTTTGGGTCCAAAATAACGTCATTTATTTAGCACCACGACAGGCTTGCCCTGTTCTGTAGGGTGTAGAATATTGAGCCCGAAGGGATGGTATCTTGTTTGCTTTCACAGCTTCCTCCCCACCTGCATGGATACAGATCATGGCTTTAGACAATTTTTGAGGTGAGGCTACATTTTCTGGGTGTAGCCAACTGTAGATAAAGGTATTTTCTGTAATGCATCATGCAGGATCTTAATAATTCTAGGAGCTTATTTGAAAGTCATTTTAAATTGGACTTTTGAGAGTTCTGCATTATTAGAAAGAAAGAGAGAGGAGGGGGGGAAGTGGAAAGGGGGATGGGAAGTGGGGAAAGGAGAGAACAGAGACGGGAGAGGGATAAAAGGAAAGAGGAGGAGAGAGAGAAAGACAGCATATTTGGGGCAAAATCAGTCCCTGCAGCATGTGGACATTGTGTGATGCTGGGCAGAAGGTTTTCAGCACGACAAGAATGAGAATCCAAGCGCATAAATTACAATGCCGTCTTTTCCCTGCAAACAGTGCATAATTATAGATGCTGAGTGTCTCAGTGAAATCTGCTGGGCATATGGCCCCTTTTTGCCTTCATGCCACTTTTCTTTGCTCCATCAGGGCAAAGAAGCCAGCATGAATTAGCACCTGGCCACAGTATCCTGACCTGTGAGAAAAAAATAAGGGCATGTTTTCAATTTCTAGGGAAGCACACGTCCATGTTTGATTCCAAACATATTTACTGAGTACCTAAAATATGCCAGGTCCTGTGGAAATACAGGAAGGGCTCATCACAATCTTAACTGACAGCCAAGCACCACAATCGTTTATTGAGTGACTACTGTACACCAGGTGCTGTGCTAGGTTGGGGGTGCAGATGGAGGCACCAAGATGAATATTCCATCACTCCTGCCCCCAAAGGGATTATAGATGCATGAAAAGGGAGATTCATAATGAATCACGTCTTTTCGCTTTCATTCTCATAGCAGTCTACAAAGACGGCACAATCGTTCGCCCACCTTGCAGATGCAGCAAGTGTGGCGTGCAGTTTCAGTCATTTCCTGGCAAAGGGGACTAGGAAGTGGAGGGGGTGGGTGTGAACGTAGCCCGGCTGTGCACACTGGGCTGGCACGGTCGTCTCAGCACAATGGAGCAAGAGGTGAGGGGTATACACAGGCAAGCAGCCTTCAGGGATGCAGCAGAGGACACAGAAAACATATCCCAGAGGTGCATAGATGCTGTCCTTGAAACCCAGAGGAGGGAGTGACTCCAACAGGAAGACTGGCAAAGGCATCTGGAATGGGGTGGAATTTCAGTAGCTGAGGAAGTCAGGACAGGCCAGTGCAGAGGCAGGCAACAGCAGAGGCAGGCCCATGTGGGCTGGGGATGCCAGGGAGGACGAGGGGCCCTGCAGGATGCAGAGGGATTAGAGGAAAGTCGGAGCTCAGAGGGCCCTGCTGGCCGGCTGAGGAGCTGGGTGCATCTTATTTGTGCTATCTTAGTCAGTTTCACAATGCTATATAGACACTACTGGAGACTGGGTAATTTATAAGCAAAAGAGGTTTAATTGACTCCCAGTTCCACATGGCAGGGGAGGCCTCAGGAAACTAACATCATGGCAGAAGGCGAAGAGGAAGCAAGGCATGTCTTACCACACAAAGCAGGAGAGAGACAGCGTGCAGGAAAAACTTCCACTTTTAAACAATCAGGTCTCATGAGAAATCCCACACTATCATGAGAACAGCATGGGGGAAACAGTCCCCGTGATCCAACCACCTCCCACCAGGTCCCTTCCTTAGCATGTAGAGATTACAATTTGAGATGAGATTTGGGTGGGGACACAGAGCCAAATCATATAATTCCACCCCTGGCTTCTCCCAAATCTCATGTCCTTTTCACATTTCAAAACCAATCATGTCTTCCCAACAGTCCCCCAAAGTCTTAACTCATTCCAGCATTAACTCGAAAGTCCAAGTCCAAAGTCTCATCTAAGATAATGCAAGTCCCTTCTGCCTTTGCTTCATGAGCCTGTAGAGTCAAAAACAATTTAGTTGCTTCCAAGATATAAGGAGGGTACAGGCATTGGGTAAATGTTTCCATTCCAAATAGGAGAAATTCACCAAAACAAAGGGGCCACAGGCCCCATGCAAGTCCAAAACCAGGCAGAGCGCTTGTTAAATCTTAAAGCTACTGAATGATGTTCTTTGACTCCATGTCTCACATCTAGGGCATGCTCATGCAAGGAGTGGGCTCCCAAGGCCTTGGGCCACTCCACCCCTTTGCTCTACAGAGTACAGCCCCCATGGCTGCTTTCACAGGCTGGCATTGAGTGCCTGCAGTTTTCCAGGCACACAGTGCAAGCTGTCAGTGTATCTACCATTCTGGAGTTGGGGGACAGTGGCTCTCTTCTCATAGCTCCACGAGATGGTGCCCCAATGGGGACTCTGTGTAGGGACTCCAGCCCCACATTTCCCATCTGCATTGCCCTAATAGAGGTTCTCCATGAGGCTCCTCCCCTCCAGCAGACTTCTGCCTGGACATCCAGGCATTTCAAATCCTCTGACATTTAGGCAGAGGCTCCCAAAGCTTAACTCTTGTCTTCTGCACAACCAAAGGCCCAACACCATATGGAAGCTGACAAGGCTTGTGGCTTGCAACCTCTGAGGCCATGGCCCAAACTGCACCTTGGTCTCATCTAACCATAGCCAGAGCTGGAGTGGTTGGGACATAGGACACCAACTCCTGAGGCTGCACAGAGCAGCAGGGCCCTGGGCCCAGCCCAGGAAACCATTTTTCCCTCCTGGATCTCCAGGTTTTGATGGGAGGGAATGCCATGAAAATCTCTGACAAGCCCTGGAGACATCTTCCCCCATTGTCTTGGCTATTAACATTCAGCTCCTCATTGCTTTTGCAAATTTCTGCAAAAAAAAATGGGTTTTTCTTTTCTACATTGGCTGCAAATTTTCCAAACCTTTATGCTCTGCTTCCCTTTTAAACAAAAGTTCCCATTTCAAACCATCTCTTTGTGAGTGCATATAACTGAACACTTTCAGAATAAGCCAGGTCACATCTTTCATGCTTTGCTGCTTAGAAATTTCTTCCACCAGATATCCTAAATCATCTCTCTCAAGTTCAAATTTCCACAGATCTTTAAGGCAGGGGCAAAACGCCACCAGTCTCTTTGCTAAAGGAAAGCATGAGTGACTTTTATTCCAGTTCGCAATAAGTTCCTCTTCTTCATCTGAGAACACCTCAGCCTGAACTTCACTGTCCATATCACTATCAACATTTTAGTTAAAAACCATTCAACAAGTCTCTAGGAAGTTCCAAACTTTCCCACATCTTCCTGTCTTCTTCTGAGCCCTCCAAACTCTTCCAACCTCTGCCCATTACCCAGTTCCAAAGTCATTTACACATTTTCAGGCTATCTTTTTTTTTTCAGACAGAGTCTCACTCTGTCACCCAGGCTGGAGTGCACTGGTGCAATCTTGGCTCACTATAACCTCCACCACCCAGGTTCAAGTGATTCTCATGCCTCAGCCTCCCAAATAGCTGGGCATACAGGCATAGGCCACCACCCCCAGCTAACTTTTTTTGTATTTTTAGTAGAGACAGGGTCTCACCATGTTGCCCAGGCTGGTCTCAAACTCCTGAGTTCAGGCAGTCCATCCACCTCGGCCTCCCAAAGTGCTAGGATTACAGGCATGAGCCACTGTGCCCATCCTCAGGTTATCTTTATGGCAATGTCCCACTTCCCAGTACCAATTCTGTGTATCAGTCCATTTTCACACTGCTATGAAGACACTACCTGAGACTGGGTAATTTATGAACAAAAGAGGTTTAATTGACTCACAGTTCCACATGGCTGGGGAGGCCTCAGGAAACTTACAATCACAACAGAAGGCAAAAGGGAAGCAAGGCATGTCTTGCCACAGCAAAGAAGAAGAAGGAGAGCAGGAAAAACTGCCACTTTTAAAACCATCAGATCTCATGAGAACTCCCTCAGTATCACGAGAACAGCATGGGGGAAGGCACCCTCATGATCCAATCACCTCCCACCAGGTCCCTCCCTCCACATGTGTGGATTACAATTCAAGATGAGATTTGTGTGGGGACACAGAGCCAACACATATCAGGTGCCATTGAAGGTATCTGAGGAGGGACATGACATGCAGAGGGACCCAGCCCATGTAGAGGACAGTAACTGGTAACCACAGGCAGAATTCATTAGAGACGGGCGTCAGGTGAAAAATCAGAGATCTGGGACCATTTTTAAAAACTGTTGATGCTCCAACTCTGTTTTACAAGGAGTAAGATGACCAAACCAGGACACTGGCCAAGAAGGCTGGGGCTAGGCCCCAGGGGCCAAGACAAGGACAGAGGGTCTACCTGAGGCAGCCATAGGCGAACAGATTTTGAGAAAGGGTCGGAGGCGAGGCTCTGAGAGGCCTCCAAGAGTTTAGTCTGGGAATCCACATCCACCAACCCAAGGCAAATAAGGAGACCCTGGGAAGAAACAAGATTGAACAGGAAGGCAATCCTGGATGAGAACCCCATGTGCACTCAAGGTCTTTGCCTTCTGTTTATTGCTACTCTGCAACATGTTGGTGGATGGCTGAGTGGGGCAGAAGGCCTCAGGGAGGCTCTTCAGGAGTCCAACAGAGAGGGAGAAGGACACAAATGCGGGGGAGAATCAAAAGGGTAACTGTGACGATGCCATGAGGGAGGAGGCTCAAAAAACCAACTTCCCTAGTAGAAGCGTCCATAAGGTCCATGAGCATTCATAGCAGCGAGCTAAGGGTGCCACCACTTGCTCACAGTATGTTGAGTGAAACTCAGATGCAAAACTAGGTTTAATATAATTACGTATGTGTCAATGAAAAAAAATGCATAGAGACTGAGTGAGGTGGCTCACACCTGTAATCCCAGCATTCTGGGAGGTTGAGGTGGGTGGATCATTTGAGGTCAAGAGTTCAAGACCAGCCTGGCCAACATGGTAAAACCCCATCTCTACTACAAATACAAAAAATTAGCCAGACATGGTGACACACGCCTGTAATTCCAGCTACTCAGGAGGCTCAGACATGAGAATCACTTGAACCCAGGAGGTAGATGTTGCCGTGAGCTAAGATCATGCCACTGTACTCCAGCCTGGGCAACAGAGCGAGGCTCTGTCTCAAAAACAAAACAAAAAATAAATTTAAAAATGCATAGCAGAAAGTGGAAACATGTACACAAAATGAGAACAATGATTGCCTTTAGGAGATAGAATTATGAATGCCTTTAACTTTCCTTTTTCTCGTGTACACCTGCACGTGCTAACTTTCTTTCCTCGTGTACACCTGAACTTGTCAACTTTCCTTTCTCCTGTACACCTGCACGTGCTAACTTTCCTTTCTCGTGTACACCTGCACTTGCTAACTTTCTTTTCTCGTGTACACCTGCACGTGCTAACTTTCCTTTCTCATGTAAACCTGAACTTGTCAACTTTCCTTTCTCGTGTACACCTGCACTTGCTAACTTTCCTTTCTCGTGTACACCTGCACATGCTATCTTTCCTTTCTCGTGTACACCTGCACATGCTATCTTTCCTTTCTCATGTACACCTGCACTTGCTAACTTTCCTTTCTCGTGTATACCTGCACTTGCTATGGCTTGTGCAGTAAATATTTTACTTTTGGAGTCAGTTAAGTTTTGATAAAAGTAGAAAAAGCCCATAGCTGTAACAGGTTCTTCCACTCCATAGCAAAGCTGATTCAAACAGCAGTTTTTGAGCACAGTAGCATCATGCTGGTTGGCATCGTCTTGGTAGAAGAATGAGAACACAGAATCATTCAGGGCAATAGGAGTGGCAATGTGTAGCAGAGAAAATAGACCAAGCCAATTTATGTCCAGCCAAGACCACTGTGAACGCTGAAAACTAGTATCCCTGCTTCCTCTGCCCACCCCGTCCCACCCCACCTTCATATACATCCACCCCCACCCATTAGCCAGAGCATTCCTTTGATGGCCTAAATTAGATGTCATCTGTGCCCCAGGGCCTTTGCACCAGCCGGTCCTCAGGTGGCAGCACTCTCTCTCTCAGTGTCTCACGTGGCTGACTCCCTCGTCAGGTCTCAGTTCAAATTTACCTTCTCAGAACAATCATCCCTGACCATCGTGCTAACATAGCCAACACCCCCCTGGCAGGCACCCCATGGAGTCTAATCCAGCCCTCTCCATAGAATTTTCTGTGACAACGAGAGTCTTCTGTGTCTATGCTGTCCAATGCAGTCGCCACTCACCACATGTAGCTGTAACCACTTGAAATATGGCTGCTGTTCATGAAACGGAATCACACATTTTATGTCACTGTCACTGATTTGAAAGGGAATGTCTATGTGGCAAGTGGCTACCGTAATGGACAGCATAGGCTAAACCATCACCCACTTGTCTCTGTTTTCTTAGCATATCACTGTTTAAAATGATCTTTCTCAACTGTTTACAAATTTACAGTTTGTCTTGCCCCATTAGAGTGTAGGTTCTACAGGTTAAGAGACTTGTTTCTCCACTGCTATAATCCCAGCTCCAAAACACACAGTAGGAAGGCCGCAAATGATAAATGAATAGTAGGAGAAAAGAGAGGCTTTGTAGGCTATCATCTTGACTTTTGTAGTTTGGTTAGATCTTGTATCATACAGCTATTGCCAAATACACTGTGTAACAAAAACAACCCAGAACTCAATAACTTCAAGGAAACCTCTTTACCTCTTTTAATCTTACAGATATCTGGGTTACTTTAGGGTTACCTGATGGCCAGCAGACCCCCCCAGCTGGCTCAGCTGGGACCACTTGCACATGCGCAGCTGCCTGGAAGTGGCTAATGAGGCATGGCAGGACTGGCCCTGCTCCAAAGACCAGCAGCAGGCCGGGGCATGATCTCCCCGGGGCAATGGCAGAAACACAAGAGGCATCCAGAGCCCCCAAGGGCTCTCAAAGCTTAGGCTTGGAACTGAAACACCATCACTTCTGCCTCATTCTACTGGCCCATACAAGTCCACAGCTGAGCCCAAAGTCACAGAGCCCTGCAAAATCACATGATAACAGGTGTGGGCACAGGCGGGAAAGAGGAATTGGGCCGGTAATGCAGTCTACCATTTGCTTTTTAGTTACCAGGATGGAAACCAGTCTGACTAGCTCAAGAAAGGGTAGTCCATTGCAAACACGTGCGCAGGACAGGAGCTCAGGGGAAGCCGAGGAGGGGAGCTCAAGGGAAGCCGAAGACAGAGGCTGGAATGAGGCCTGGCCTCTGGAAACCCCAGGGACTAGACAGCAGGGGTCAGGCTTAGACAGCTCTGTAAACCACTGCAGCTAGACCACTTTCCAATGTGTCAGGGGTTTCCCAGTCCCGCTCCCACCTGGCCCCCCTCCCCTCTCCTCTCCATGCCTCCCCTCTTAGCTTCTGGCCTCCTAACTTGGGCTTGAATGTAGCTGACATGGCCTCTCCTGCTCCCAGGTGGATTGTTCTCTCTAGCTCCTCTGGCTGGCTGCCACATTCTCTCCCAATGTCTCTGTTGTGATGGTTTCAGGACACTTTCTCACACCAGGACCTGTCCTAAATTGCTGCCCAGGCCACAGATGGGCTCCTCTTAAATTCAGGTTCTTAGCTCTGGGCCAATGAGCTATGGCTGCGGGACGACGTGGAACCAAATGTCCCTGAGAACAAGGCCAGTCTCATGGTGGATGTGCCCCACAGTCATCCACAGCAGAGCAAACGATGTGCCAGCGCCTGCGTACCCCGGATCCCAAAGGCCGAGAGAGTGGAGAAGTTTGGGCCCTGGTAGCCATGATTATTTTCTTTGTCTCGCTCCATTTCATTTAAGAAACTGTCCTTCCCTAATTGCGTGTGATTCAGGGGCTGGGGGGCTGTCAAACGTGGCTCCCATTCCCCTCTCTTCCCCAGCTCTCTAGGGAATCTGAACCCCAAGCCAGAACACCTAGGTTGGAGCTGCTGAGGTCAGTGCTTCAGAGAGCAATGGGTCGGAACACCGCCCTGGACCCCTCCCACGGAGATCCTGCCCCCATCACTTCTGCCTTTTGCAAAGCCCGGTTGTTTTCACTCCCCGCACCCTTTCAACAAGCCTACATTTTTCACCTAAGTGGGGATAGAGTGGTTCTTGTTCCTTGGAAGCAAAGAACCCTAAGCAATAGTATGTGCATGCTTGGGGCAGAGTTCACTTAGAAGGAAAGAGGCAAAGGATGGAGGCAGAAATTACATTTTCAACTGTCCTATTTCTGTGATAGGATGCCTGGGTTACAGATTCTCCTCGTCTCTCAGGGTTGCATTAGGGCACTTAGGCTGGAAAGAAACATGCCAAGACAGATGAGGCTCACCCAAACTCTCACTTCACAACCTTGCCTTGGGCCAGCATCTGGAGGCGGCACTGAAAAAGCTGAGGAGGGCATCATGTGCCTCCAGTTACCCTGAGAAAAGCATAAGAACGCATCACCTTGAGCTAATCGAAAAAAACTCAGACAGCAAAAATGAGCAATGTTCTATGCAAAAGTGGTGGGGGCGGGGGATCTTTTTTTTTTTTTTTTTTTGTTGAGGCGGCGTTTTTGCTCTGTTGCCCAGGCTGGAGTGCAGTGACATCATCTCGGCTCACTGTAACCTCCACCTCCTGGGTTCAAGCGATTCTTCTGCCTCAGCTTCCAAGTAGATGGGATTTACAGATGCCGGCCACCACGCCCGAAGAATTTTTGTATTTTTAGTAGAGACGGGATTTCATCATATTGGCCAGGCTGGTCTCAAACTCCCGACCTAAGGTGATCCACCTACCTCAGCCTCCCAAAGTGCTGGGATTCCAGGCGTAAGCCACCATACCTGGCAGAAGTTCCCTTTTAAAACATTGATATCATAAAAGACAAAGACTGTAGAAATGTTTCCAATTGAAGGCCACTAAAGAGATGTAAATTTACTACAATGCCTGGCCTTAGGTTGGATCTTGTACTGGATGGCAAAAAAAAAAAAAAATTGTTGTAAAACCTAGTATTAGGTCAACTGATGAAATTGGAATATGGGCAGTCAATTAAAGTTTTGTATCAATGCACATTTATGTGCTTATGTAAAAGAAGAACCCTTTTCTTACAAAACACAAACTCAAGTACTTAGGGAGAAAGGGCCTAATACGGGTAACTACTCTCAAATGACTCAGAAACAAATTGTAGATAGATAGAGAGACAGATAGAAAGTGATCAAAGAGGGTGAAATGTCAGCAAGTGAATCTGAGTAAAAGGTGTATGGTGTTCTCTATGCTATTTTTATTTTTGCAAATTTTTGTACATTGGAAAGCAGTTCCAATACACATTTAAAGGAAAAGGCTAGTGAGATGTTTATAGAATGGTTTTGGTGGATTAAAATATAACTGGCTTTTAATATTTTTCTCTTGTTTTCGGTATAAGTTACTGCACATGCACACACATGCACACACTAATCATTGATCAAATGGCAGCTGATTTGATTGATCTCATGACAGTGTTCTTTGCGTATCTTCTAACCACACATGAGGCATTTTCATATATCATTCAAGGCTGACGATGGTCATCATCTTGCATGTGGGCAGGAGGCCCCGCTTTGGTACACGCTGCTGTCATACCATGGTTCAGATGTGCTCTGGTGGATACGTGCCCACAGCCCAAGGAAAGTAACAATCAGAAACACTTCCTCCCTGAAATCTTTGCAAGGCCCTAGGAGCTCAAGGCAGAGAGGCAGCCCTGCCCTGAAATTGGGAAGCAGAGCCCAGCAGAGAGCGGGTGGGCTGCAGGGCCCCCCAGCCTCCGACATCAGGGGGTGCACACACGTGACTCAGGGAGCAGCTACAGGCCACAGCTTACCTCTGCAGGCCACGGGGCTGAAGCAGGCCCTGTGGACTCTCCGGACACTTCACAGAACTCAGTGAGTCCAGAGGGAAGAGGAAAAGGACAGGCAGGTCCTGCTAGTTGGTACAGAGAGGGCTGTGCCAATGCCCTCTCCACCACAATGCAGCTTCTGCCATGCCCAGACACAGGACTGCTACATGATTTGGGGATCCCAGTGCAAAATGAGCATGCAGGACCTCTTGTTTCAAAAATCTTAAGAATTTCAAGGCTGGGTGCCGTGGCTCACGCCTGTAATCCCAGCACTTTTGGGAGGCCAAGGCTGGCGGATCACCTGAGGTCAGGAGTTTGGGACCAGCCTGGTCAATGTAGTGAAACCCCGTCACTACTAAAAATATAACAATTAGCTGGGCATGCTGGTGTGTGCCTGCAGTCTCAGCTACTCAGAAGGCTGAGGCAAGAGAATCACTTGAACCCGGGAGGCGGAGGTTGCAGTGAGCCGAGATCGCACTGCTGCACTCCAGCCTGGGTGACAGAGAGAGATGCCATCTCAGAAAAAAAAAAAAAGAATTTCAAGATGGTCATATCTGAACATTGAAGTGTAGGGCCCTGTGTAACTGCACAGGGCACAGGCCCCTAAAACAGACCCTGAGCAGACACTGTGCTGGGAACTGTACATATGTTACTTCTCACCTTGCAAAGCCCTTGGAGGGAGACACTTCTATCTCGATTGACTAGATGACGACGCTGAGCCTCAAGGTGATTAAGTGAACGAGATCCAGGTGGCAGAGCTCAGTAACAAATGAATGGATAAATGAGTCAATGAATGAATGAAAGTGGCAGCCCTAACTTCAAAGCCAGTGTTCTGTTCACTTTGCAAGTTCACATGAGAGGCGCCCCTGAGAACTCTAGAAGGTAGCTGGGCTAGAATCCGTGGAATGGGTCTGACAGTTTTTTCTGATATTGCTTTGTCCAGACTGGCACAGCTCTGGGAAACCACAGAAACTCCACACTGCAAACCTGCTCAAAATGGCACAGGCAGCAAGTGGCAGAACCTGGATTAGTGCAGGACCCCTTCAGGTGATTCCCTGCCCTTCCCATGAAGTCACGGCTGCCAGGGCCTGTGGACACCCTTACCTAAGTGCTTGCCATTTGAAGGAACCATCTATTGTTAGTCATAAGTTAATTTACTGTGAGTTAGAACTCATTTACAAGCCTGTAGCTCATGCTGTTACATACCTGAAATTGTAGCAAATTTTCATCTTCAGGTGTGGATTTGCTATCTATGAGAGCCGAGAGTAATGTGTGTCAAGTTGCATAAGGTAGAGAGTAATACCTGGGTTTACTTGGGTTTTTTCTGTTTAAGAAGAGAGCAGCACCGGACGCAGGGCTCATGCCTGTAATCCCAGCACATTGGGAGGCCAAGGCAGGTGGAGTGCTTGAGCCCAGGAGTTTGAGACTGGCCTGGTCAACATGGCGAAACTCCATCTCTACTAAAAATACAAAAATTAGCCGGGCGTGGTGGTGCACACCTGTAATCCCAGCTACTCAGGAGGCTGAGGCACAAGAATCACTTGAACCCATGAGGCGGAGGCTGTAGTGAGCCAAAATCACTCCACTGCAATCCAGCCTGGGTGACAGAGCATGACTCTGTCTTAAAAAAAAAGAAAGAAACAAAAAAAGAAAGCAAACTATGGCAATAAAGTGAAGTAATAGTAACAAATTAGGGCAATAAAGTCATCAAAACTTACTATTCCGAAAAGATATTCTAAAAATCCAAGAAAAGCACATAGTTATAAAAGGTATATCACTTCCAAAGTAAAGAACTAAAAAAATTTGTTTGGCCATAAATTTGTAACATTCATTCTAAAAAGGCAGCCTCATTGAATCAGTAATGAAAAGCCTCACAACAATGAAAAGCCCAGGCTTAGATGACACCATTGGTGAATTCTACCAAACATTTAAGGAATTTACACCAACCCTCCTCAAACTCTTGCAAAAAATTGAAGAGGAAGGAACACTTCCTAGCCCATTCTATGAAGCTAGCATGATACTAAAGCCAGACAAGACTTTATAAGGAAACAAAATTACAGACCAATATCCCTGATGAATATCAATGCAACAAGTCTCAATAAAATGCTAGCCACCAGAATTCAACAGCACATTAAAAGGATTATACCCCGTGACCAAATGGGATTTATTCTTGGAATGCAAGAATGGTTCAACATACAAAAATCAATCAATGTAACATACCACATTAACAGAATGAAGGAAGAAAAATCCCACAATTATCTCAATTGATGCATTAAAAAGCATTTGATAAAATTCAACATACTTTCATAATAAAAACACTCAATAAACTAGGATTAGAAGGCAACTACCTCAATATAATAAAGGTTGTACCTAAACAGCCAACAACTAACATCATACTCAATGGTGAAAGACTGAAAGTTTTTCCTCTAAGACTACAAATGAGGCAAAGATGCTCATTTGCCACTTTTATGCAACATAGCACTGGAAATCCCACACAGAACAATTAAACAAGAAAAAGAAATGAAGCCATCCAAACTGGAAAGGAAGAAGTAAAATTGTTTCCATTTGCAGATGATAAGATTACACACGCACACACACACACATGCACGCACACGCACACACACACACACGCACACACGCACACACGCACACACGCAAATCCTGTTAGAACTAATCAATGAGTTCAGCAAAGTTGCAGGATACTAAATCAACCCACAAAATCAGTTGCGTTTCTTACACCAAAAATGAAGAATCCAAAAGGGAAATTAAGAAAACAATTCCATTTACAATAGCATCAAAAAGAATAAAATTATCAGGAATAAACTTAACCAAGGAGGCAAAAGACGCTTACACTGGAAACTACAAAATGTTGCTGGAAAAAGATCGACAACTAAATGGAAATACATCCTGTGTTCATGAATTTGGAAAGGTTAATAGTTAAGATGTTTATGCTACCCGATGTGACCTGCAGCTTGAATGCAACCCATACCAGAATCCCAATGGCAGTCGTTGCAGAGGAAAACTCCATCTTAAAATTCATATGGAATCTCAAAGGATGCTGAATAGCCACAACAGTCTTGGAAAAGAAGACCAAAGTTGAAGAACTCACACTTCCTGATTTCAAAACATACTACAGAAATCAAAACAGTGTGGTACTGGGATAAAGACAGATATATCGACCAATGTCATAGAATAGAGAGCCCAAAACGAAATGGCAAATTATTTTTGAAAAAGGTGCCAAGACGAATCAATGGGGAAAGGACAGTCTTTTTAACAATGGTGCTGTGAAAACTGGATATGCACATGCAAAAGAATGCAGTTGTACCCTTACCCTATACCATACACAAAAATTAACCCCAAATGAACCCTTACCCTATACCGTACACAAAAATTAACCCCAAATGAACCCTTACCCTATACCGTACACAAAAATTAACCCCAAATGAACCCTTACCCAACACCATACACAAAAATTAACCCCAAATGAACCCTTACCCTATACCATACACAAAAGTTAACTCCAAATGAACCCTTACTCTATACCATACACAAAAATTAACTCCAAATGAACCCTTACCCTATACCATACACAAAAATTAATCCAAAATGAACCCTTACCCTATACCATACACAAAAATTAACTCCAAATGAACCCTTACCCTACACCATACACAAAAATTAATTCAAAATGAACACTTACCCTATACTATACACAAAAATTAATCCAAAATGAACCAAAGACCTAAATATAAGAGCTAAAAGTGTAAAACTCTTAGAAGAAAACATAGGGGAAAAGCCTCATGACATTGGATTTGGAAATGATTTCTTGGATTTGACACCAAAAGCACAGGTAACGAAAATAAAAATAGATAAATTGGACCACATCAAAATTTAAAATTTCTGTGCATCAAAGGATGTAATTAACAGAGTGAAAGGCGACCTATGGACTATGAGAGAAAATATTTGTAGATCATATATCTGATAAGGGATTAATATCCAGAATATATAAAGAATTACTACAACTACAACAGTAAGAAGAAAAATCAAATAACCCAATTTAAAAATAGGCAAAGAACTTGAGTAGACATTCCCCCAAAGAGGATGTACACTAATCATTATGAAAACACAAATCAAAACCATAATGGGATATCATCTCACACCTATTAGTTTGGTTACTATTGAAAAAACAAAAAATAACAAGTGTTGGTGAGGATGTGGAAAAAACGGAAACTTGTGTATGGTTAGTAGTAATATAAAATGGGGCTGGCTATATAGAAAATAATATGGAGACTCCTCAAAAAATTAAAATAGAATTACCGTATGATCCAGCAATTCCACTTCTGGGTATGGTAAGGTTTGGCTCTGTGTCCCTACCCAAATCTCATGTGAAATTGCAATCCCCACATGTTGAAGGAGGAGCCTGGTGGGAGGTGATCATGGGGTTGTATTTCCCCCTTGTTGTTCCTGTGATAGTGAGTTTTCATGAGCTCTGGTTGTTTAAAAGTGTGTAGCACTTCCCCTTTCTCTCTCTCTCCTGCCACCACGTGAAGATGTGCTTGCTTTTCCATCACCCTTCTGCCATTTTTGTAAGGTTTGTGAGCTGCCCCCCTCTGCCATGCTTTCTGTACAGCCTGCAGAACTGTGTGTCAATTAAATCTATTTTCTTTACAAATTACCCAGTCTCCACTATTTTTTTAATGTATTTTTTTAATTGTACTTTAGGTTCTAGGGTACACATACAGATCATGCAGGATTGTTGCATAGGTACATACATGGCAAGGTGGTTTGCTGCCTCCTATATCTGGCTAGTTTTTTATGGCAGTGTGAGAATGAACTGGTACAGGGTATATACCCAAAAGAATTGAAAGTAGGGTCTCAAAGAGATATTTGCACACCCACGTTAATAGCAGAATTGTTCATAATAGCCAAGAGGTGGAAGCATCCCAAGTGTTCTCCTACAGATGAATGAACAATGCAATACATGAATATTCACACAAGAGAATATCAGCCTTAAAAGGGAAAGAAATTGTAACACATGCTACAACATGGATGAAACTTGAGGGTATTATGCTGAGTGGAATAAGCCAATCGCAAAAGGACAGATACTGCATGATTCCACTTATTTGAGGCACTAGCGTAGCCAAAGTCATTGAGACAGAAAGTAGAATGGCGGTTGCCAGGGGCTGGAGAGGCGGCAAGAGGAGTGGCTCGGTTGGAGCAGGCATCAGTTTGGGAAGATGAAAAGTTCTGCGGGTGGATGGTGGTGATGGTTGCACAACAATGTGAATGCACTTAGTGCCTTAGAACACTTAAAAATGTTCAGATGGTAAATTTTATGCTGTATTTTGTCATAGTTTTAAACAATTAAAGGCAGTCTCATTCCTTCTGTTATAACTTGGATGCCAGTTCATGCAGAAAGGCAGTCTCTTCAGGTCTCCCAGGATGGAGTAGTGACCTGGAAGAGAATCCTGCTCACTGGAGCAGGGGGCTGCTCTCTTTCAAAGATGCAGTGGAGGCTTTCTCTTTCTCCACACAAAGGGCAGGAAAGATGAAAATGGCAGGGGGTCGGGGGAGAGGGGGTGAAGTGCATTTAGCAGACTGTGGAGTTCCGCCCAGATAAAGAAATTCTCTTTAAATGAAGTCTGTGGCACAGTTCTGGCTTTCATGCCCACTGTCTTCTGCGATGCTCTTGGGAACCACCAAAGAGGGCAGGGTAGGTTGTGTCACATCCATTTTTCGTGAGTTTAGACCAGGGGTTCTCCACCTCGGCACTTTTGGGCCATGGGACTCTGTTGTGTGTGGCTGTCTGTGCACTGTCGGACGTGTAGCAGCCTCTCTGGCTTCTACTCACTAGATGCCAGTAGCCCTCCCCACCCACCCAGTGGTGACAACCAAAAATATCTCCAGACATCACCAATGTCCCCTGCGGGGCAGAATCACCCCTGTTTCAGAATCATTAGGTTAAAGATTTTGAGACTCACGCAGAGTCTACGCAAACCCACGCCTTCTAATTCCAGATCTCCCATTCCGCCATGACACCAGGTTATTCTCCACCTAAGGCCCCCTTGGCAGCCACTCCCTGCCCTTCTCCACCCTACAGCAGGACATCAAGGGATGCCTCACTGGGCTTCCTGGCCCTCTGGCTCAGGTGGGTCAGCAAAATGGGTGGTACTGGTGAGAGAGAGGAGGGGAGAAGCGAGAGGGCAGGGAGCATCTTCCCCGTCCTGGCCTCCCTCCCTGCACAATGATGGGGACTATGACAGTGAGTCGACTATACCAGGCTCTGGTATGACCTCTGCCTCCCTCTGCCCAGGGAGGCCTGGGAACAAGGACAGCTCCCACAGCTATGGCCCCTGCCTGCTTCCCACTCACTCGTCCCTGGTGTGACCCCTGCATGCCTCTGTGCATGGACCTTTCATTCACTGATTTCCAATTAAACCCTTCTGACTAGGCCATCTGTTCCAGCCTGTTAAAACCAATCACCCCAAACTTAGGGCAAGAACTAAAAGTCGGCATTTGAACACGCTGCAGCTGATTATGCACGCCCTCCCTTCCAGCGAGCTCTCTGCTGCTCCATTGAATGCGTCTCCCCTCTCTGAAAGCCCCTAATCCCGCCGGCTAAGGCTCTTACGGTGTGCTGCTCCCGCCACCTTGGGTTAAGTTATTTCTGTCCCATCTTATCTCCACTGGGCTTAGGGATTTGGGAGGAAAAAAGAAACGGATTGTATTTCACTCCGTTTATATGAAAATGAATTATTTTCTGTTGTTTTCCATTTTTCTTCAATACTTGGATACAAAATTTTATTAAGATATTTTTAGAATTTTTGAACTTTCATAGTTTTTAGAATAATCTATGAAATTTTCAGTTTTTGAGACTTTCACAAATTTCCTTCTGCCTTTTGGATCTCATTGGGAAAGTACACCAGGCACATTACGACAGCACCCGTGGCATTTATTACCAACTGTTGGGGCCTGACTGGCCTATGGCATTTCCCAAACCTCTACAGGGGCCAATGAAGATGCTTGGCTTGTCTAAAAAGCTCTCTGGGTGCCCCTGGGCCTGGAAGTACTACCTTTTGGGTATTTTCTTGGACTCCTCAGAATCGAATGGCACCTCGCTTCAAATCGTGGTCCATTTGTTAAACTTACTGAGTGCTTGATACATGCCCAGAGGGTGATCCACACTCTTCATATATGGATAATTAATTTAAATGTAATCTGACTTAACATACTCTCTACTCCAACTCTGCAGACAAATTTGTAGTGGAAGGAGTCTGGTGCATGAATAAATAGATACAAATTCAGTATGAAATGCGTGTTTCATGACATTTTCATGGAAAGGAAGTGAGGAAAGGTGGGAGGAGTAGATGTGATGACAGCTAGTTTTGGGGGAGGTCTCAGGGATGGCCTGAAAGGAAGTCACTACCCAATCCAGGTAGCCCTGGGCCAGGAGAGGTGAGGAGGTGGGGGCTGGGCATCTAGGGGAGCCAGTGGCACAGACAGAGGAGGGCTCATCAGCACACCACAAGGCTGGAGAAAGACAGCAGTTAAAGAAAGGTGGCGTAAGGTCAGAGAACAAGTCTGAGATGCAACAGTGTCTCGCTCTGTCACCCAGGCTGGAGTTCAGTGGCATGATCATGACTCACTGCAGCCGCCATCTGCAATGATGGCTCAAGCAATCCTCCCACCTCAGATTCCTGAGTGGCTGGGACCACAGGTGCATCCCAACATGCCCAGGCTGGTCTTGAACTTCTGGGCTCAAGCAATCCTCCCACCTTGGCCTCCCAAAGTGCTGGGATTATAGGCGTGAACCACTGCACCCAGCTAGAATCAGTTTCTTCAAATGCTAGGCACTGAGAACACAGAATGCCTGAGACACGATCATTGCCTCTTGGAAGCTCAGCTGAAAATCCAAGTATGCAAGATTGCCTGGATGCCCAGAAGGCCTAGGAACAACATGATGAAATCTAAGCACCCGCAAGCCGGGGTCTGTGAGCGCCAAGAGAGAAGGGTTTCTGGGCAGGGTGAACACAGCTGCAGCCTGGGAGGCAGGGAGCTCCATACCAGCCTCAGAGGGACAGGCAAGGCCAGCTGTGCTGCAGGCATCTTCACAGAGAAGATGCAGGAAGGGCAGATGCAGGGAAGGGTGCGGGCTGATTCTGAGTCAAGGGCCACCTTCTCTCTGCCCTGCTCATATGCGCCACCTGTTACCCAGGGTGCAGCAGTGGATGGTGCAGGGCTGTGGCTGGTGGCTGCAGTGAGGCCAAAAACCCCAGTCCTCTGAGAACCTCTCTGATGCTCCAGAGACCCCAGGGGCACAAATAAAGCAATCCAAGGTACAGAAAAGACAGACTTTGAAAAGGTATGTTTGGGTTTGAGAGACTGTATTAGTCCATTCTTGCATCACTATATACAAATACCTGAGATTGGGTAATTTATAAAGAAAAGAGGTTTAAATGGCTCATGGTTCTGCAGGCTGTGCAGGAAGCCTGGTGCTGGCATCTACTCAGCTTCTGGTGAGGCCTCAGGAAGTTTCCACTCATGGTGGAAGGCACTTCACATGGTGAAACCAGGCTCAAGGTGAGGGGAGACGCCACATACTTTTAAACGGCTAGATCTCACGTGAACTCCAAGCGAGAGCGCACTCATCACCAAGGGATGGCCCAAACCATTCATAAGGCATCTGCCTCCATGATCCAAATGCCTCCCAGCAGGCCCCACCTCCAACATTGGGGATTACATTTCAACATGGGATTTGGGTGGGGATAAATATCCTAACTATATCAGGGACCATCTCAAAAAAGTGTCCCAGAAGGAGTTTTGTGTGATGCCAGCAGTGCCTTCATGAACATGGAAGGTGGGGCCATCCTGGAAGAGGCAACCCTTTGCTACACAAACACACACACACACACACATACACAAACACACACAAGAACGCACACATGCAAACCCACATACTGGCTTTATATGTCATCTTGATAGTCTATCCTGAATACCTTCTTTTGGGAACAGGGACTATATCTATCTTTAGCGTTCCTGTAAATACTACAGCACCCAGGACACTGCATGAAACCCAGCATTCTCTACGAACAATCAGTAACTGTCATTAGAGATGGTCTTCCCTGATGTGGGCAAATGAAACCACTCCAGTGGCCTGTGTCTTCTCTGTGAAGATGCCTGCGGCACAGCTGGCTTTGCCTGCCCCTCTGAGGCTGGTATGGAGCTCCCTGCCTCCCAGGCTGCAGCTGTGTTCACCCTGCCCAGAAACCCTTCTCTCTTGGCGCCCACAGACCCCGGTTTGCGGGCTTAGATTTCATCATGTTGTTCCTAGGCCTTCTGGGCATCCAGGCAATCTTGCATACTTGGATTTTCAGCTAAGCTTCCGAGGGGCAATGACTGTGTCTCAGGCATTCCGTATTTCTCAGTGCCTAGCATTTGAAGAAACTAATTCTAGCTGGGTGCGGTGATTCACGCCTATAATCCCAGCACTTTGGGAGGCCAAGGTGGGAGGATTGCTTGAGCCCAGCCTGGTCGTGTTGGGATGCACCTGTGGTCCCAGCCACTCAGGAAGCTGAGGTGGGAGGATTGCTTGAGCCATCACTGTAGATGGCGGCTGCAGTGAGCCATGATCATGCCACTGAACTCCAGCCTGAGTGACAGAGTGAGACACTGTTGCATCTCAGACTTGTTCTCTGATCTTACGCAGGTGTACAGGTGTGGGTAACACCCCCCATGGGCACTGGGGAAGGAGAACTGTCCAGACCCCAGGCACAACTAGTGCCTGAAGAATATCTTAGTTTATAGTGTTATTGCTCAGCTGTTACCTTTATATAATCCTTCATATATAATCATATATTAGTTTATAGAATTAGTGCTTGAAGTGTAACTCACTGCTTACATATATCCAGCACACTTAGTTGTATATAATCTTTCTATATAATCATATAGGTATCGTAGTCGGAGCTGTACTGACACATTTAGTGCTGATTTATATAATCCTTCTATATAACCATATAGTAGTTTGTAGTAGATGGAATGCCTAGAGCAGTCACAGAACAGAAGCAGTACATGGGAAAACAGCCAGACCAGGACAAGAACCAAAGATCCAGGCGGTGGCGTCCCTGCCTGAAAGGGCATACGCTGTATGGCAGGCTTGGAGCAAGTGCCTCTCCTCCTGATAAAGGAGTTGTAGTACCTTGCATTCAGTTCCTGTGGAAAGTAGGCCTCAGGCCTGAGATCCTGGAAGTAACCGAGGGAGAAGAATCCCTCTGGTGTGACCAGTCATGGTGGCTGTACACCCTGCCAGTCTTTTCTCGCTTCTGTGCTAACTCAAAGAATCCTCCCATAAATATCTTAAGAGAAGAGCACAAAGTCTGTCAGCTCCCACTGCATTAAGCTTACAGTATCCTTCTATTAGAAATCCTTTGAAGTCTCCAGTCCCCAGATAAGAAGTGTTGCGCACGACACCTGTTGCACGCAGCCCACCTCTTTGCCTCGGTGACCTAATGGGGGTGGACCCCTTTTCTGTATACGACTCTCTACTACTGTGCACGGCACAGCCCCCTGCTGTGCACAGCCCACCTCTCTGCCCAGGTGACATAATGGGGTGGTCCCCTTCCTCGTAACTCACGTGATTATGTACGCCCTATTACTAAGCCTATAGATGATGACCTCACTCACCACCCTGCCCCCTGCTTGTAGCTAATAAATACAGATACTCTTGGGCATTTGGGGGCCACTGCTGATCTCCGCTCACAGGTGGTGTGGCCCCCCGAGTCCAGATGCTCTTCACCAGTTCTTCAGTGTCCTGTCTCTTTACCTCTTAGATTCTGCACCCCAACACAGCATAAGGGACACCCCACCACCCTGTGGGGCCTCCACAGCCCTGCATCTGGCACCCAATGTGTGGGTGCCCTACATACAGGTACTGGTGTTGAGTCAGATTTCTCTGATTGCTATGGTTTCAAGGTCACTGGATGGTAACTATGCAGCTTTGCTGGTCCTCTGTCCCTATGCTTTCCCTTAAACTCTAAACTGACCTGAGAAACCCCTAACCTGACATGCAACTAGACCTCTATGCTATATTTCCAGTTGCCATCTTGGACACCTCTACCTACATTTTGCAGGGACAGCAACGTGTCCCAAACCACAATCATGTTCCCTTGCAAACACGCCCTCCACTTGCACCCCTTCCTCATCATTCACTGGGCTGCCCAAACTACGGCCGTGAGTATTTGCCTTTTATCCTCAATTCTGGCTCTCTGCTGCGTCAGCGATCCTTCCCCTGCTGCTGTGGAGATGCCTCCCCGGCACACACCTGAACCATAGCTGGATCTGATTGCTCTTTCTGCCTCCTGCTTTTACTCCCACCCTCACCTCCTTCTCCACACTCCCGCCACTGATGTCTTCTAACATGCAAATGTGAGTACACCACTCTCCACTTCAGTATCTGTCAGTGACCCTGAAATGCATTCAAAAAGAAGTACAATATCTTGGCAAGGCATACCAGTCTTAATTCAGCATTGCTGTTCCTTCAGCCTCACCTCCGGCCATAACAAAACGTCCTGTGCAGTGCTCCATCATCCTTCCAAGCCTGACCCCCCTCACCCCAGTCCTGTAAACTCATCACATGTCATGTCCTTCTGATTGCTGGTTTCCTTCTCTTTCCATCCAAGCATGTGAATTGCTTGAGGACAAAGGTAGTGCCTTGAAATTTCTGGCATTATGCTTTGCACATAGTAGTTATCCAACAAATATGCGTTGAATGAATGAATTATATGCAACACCAGATCAGGAGCTGTGATACAAGGATTTTAGTGGCACAGGCTTGTCTCGGAGAAGCCTCTCAGCCTCTTAGAGTTCATGACCATAAACCAATAGTTTCAAAGTTACTTTTTTTTGATATGGATAGATCCTAGGCTTATTAAATTGAAAGCATCTATTTTATTTTTAAAATGTTATTAACTAGGGGCATCGCTCCATCCCCCAAATTTTTTTTAACTATTCGCTTTGGAGAAACCATTAACCTACTTAAATGATTAATTAGAAAGCCATTTATTCTGCACAATAGCTGGTTGAAGCTGTCCTGCTTACCTACGAATATTCGTCTAAGGGCCCGCAGACATTCAGACACCCGCAGACAGAACTTACTTTCTGGACCTCCCACATTTCTCACTTTAGATCTTTTTTTCTTATCCCCTTTCAGCTTTCCCATTGCGGAGCTCTGAGAACAACTGAAAATGCTTTGCCTGGCAACTTCCAAGAACAAGCACCCGAGGGCTAAGAGAACGCAATAATTTGTAAGCTGCCAGTTAAGATGCAGCTCCTTCATCATCACAGGTGAAGCACCAATGCCTCTCACACGTGAAATCCGTTCACTCCCAGTTTTACTACATAATGCATTTCTGCAATCTCGGACGCCTGTCATTAGCCTCTCCAGTAGTTTTGGGCACAAGGTGGACTGCGAAAGTAGTGTATTAAAAAGTTAACGTTTAAAGAAAAAAAAAGTTAACGTTTTTCCCTTGGATGCCCTCTCCCCACACCTATTAACGAGGTGAGAGAAATCAGGTGACTCCCAGTCATCATCCAGCGGTTTCCTCACCACTTATGATCAAGACAAATTAAAGAATAAAAACAAAATCCTATTGGCGAAGCTGCCATCAAGTCTTCGAGGCCTCGCCTCGGTGGGCGGGGCCGACGCCAGAGGAGAGGGATACGCGTGGGCGTGACCTCGCGGGTGGAGCTCCAGAGGGGAAGGCCAACCGGAGAGGGGCGGGACTGTCGGGTGGGCGGGACCTCGCGGAGGAGCTGAGTAGGGCGGGACTGACTAGGGAAGAGCGTGGCTGTCCGGCAGCGGGGACCTCGCGGGAGAAACTGCAGGGGGCGGAACCGACCAGGGAGGGCGGGACTGTAGGGTGGGCGGGACCTCGCGGGAGGAGCTGCGGAAGGCAGAGCTGGTCGAGGGGAGAAGCTGGTCGAGTAAGAGGAGCTGATCGAGGGGAAGAGCTGATCGAGGGGAGGGGCTGATCGAGGGGAGGGGCTGATGGAGGGGAGGGGCTGATGGAGGGGAGGAGCTGATCGAGAGAAGGGACCGGTCGAAGGGAGGGGCTGGCAGGAGGCGGGGCCTAGAGGAGGCCCGCGAAACTACCGCTCACTTGGCTGCCGAGCCTCACTGTGCGCTTCAGTGCACAGCGTACGGGGCACCCTTGTCTGCAGCGAGAGCCGCGGCGGGGAGGGGACAAGACCAAGGGGCCACTGTTCGCGCCTCGCCGGCTGCAAAAGTTGTTGCCATACATTTCAAATGTGCATTTCCTACGTGTCACGCTCTGTCTTGCGCATCCACAGCGGGTCACGGCCCTGTTACCGCAGTGGCACCTACACGCTCCCTCCCCTCACTTGGCTAGGCCCACCCGTCAGCCCGGGCCCTGAGAACTCGGCCAGCCTGATGCCGGTGTGCGGCGACTGGTGACGGAGGGCGGGGGTGTGAACGGGCCGCGCGGAGGGAGTCGGGGGAGCGGGGAGCGTTAGGACACGTGGGGGCGCATCGACCAATGGCAGGGCGCCTTTGAGGGCGGCGAGGCGGGGCCGGGCACAGGGGCGAGGCGAGCGGCGGACAGCCCAGGGCGGGGCGGCCCGCCGGCCGGGGGCGGGGCGGGGCGGGCCGGCCGGGAGAGGGGCGGAGAGACGCCGCCGCCGCTGCCGCCGCCGCCGCCGCCGCCGCGGCTGCCGCAGCTTCTGGGAGCCTGGAAAAGGGGAAGCGAGAGCGAGCGAACGATTCAGTCCCGCGGCGGCGGCGGCGGCGTTGGCGGCGGCCGTGGCCGTGGAGGCGCGACGGCCGGGGCTGGGGCGCTGCTGCTGCGGGGGCAGGCGGCGGCAGGGGCGGCGGCGGCGGCGGCGGCGGCGGCGGCCCGCTCCAGCCATGCCGAATAAAAACAAGAAGGAGAAAGTGAGTCCGGGCCCGGCCGCGGGACGGCGGGGGCGGAGAGGGGCGGCCGGGGAAGGGCGCGGCGGCGCTGGGGTCCTGCGCCCGGGCCCCAGCTCAGCCTCCCCGCCCGACGCCGCGGGCTCCGCGTCCCCGAGGGCGGCCGGGCCGGGCATCCCCTGGCTTCTCTCGCCCTCACGGCTGGTGGGGGCGGGGAGCCCGGGGATTGCGCTGGAGCCGCAGGGCCCAGGCCCGGGTCGGGGGGACCTTCGTGACGGGCCGGGGGAGGGGGTTGGAGGGGCAACCGCCCCCGACAGCGAGCCGTGGGCCTGGGCGGGCAGGTGCGGCCGCTGAGGGGGTTCGCAGCCTCGCAGTCTCCTGGGAAGGAGCTTCAGGGATGGGGACTGTAGACGCCTGGGGAGGGACCCCTGGACGGGGTAAACGGAGCGGGAAGGGACCCCGCTGAACGCTCGTAAGGAATTCTCGGCCGCCCCGGAGGGACGCTCTGGGGCTCTCAAAACACTGTTATTATCCTGGGTGGCCGCGGCAGTGAGGGCTGCGAGCGAGGGTGCTGCGTTTGCATTGGGGGCGGGGGGGGGGGTGCGGGCGGGTATGTTTCTGCTTCAGGTGAAGCTCTGTAGCGTTTCGGTATCACCCCAGAAATACCCATAGGGTTTAGGGTGGGAGAGAAGAAAGGAATGGGATGTGGATCTTCAAAATGCCGAAAGCGCTGTATAAAATTAGATGTATCTGTTTTCTGCTTAAAGTTTTCAACCTCAAATGCAGATAAAACGAAAGGAATCTGAAAGAGGGGATTCCTCTATTGGATTCCTAAACAATATGATCTAGAATTTCCTAATGGTGTGGGTTAAAACTATCAAAAGCTCTAGTAGAATTGTATCAATCGTTTTTAAAACTGCATTTGGTTTGTCTGATGTTTACCTGTCTAAAAAGTCTAAAATTTACTTTGCTTCATGTTTCCCAGGAATCACCAAAAGCAGGGAAGAGTGGGAAAAGTTCAAAAGAAGGACAAGACACAGTAGAATCAGAGGTAACTGTCATCAAATATTGACTTTGTTTTTCATACATAGCTTTTAACTTAGGGTAGAAGAACTGAGAGTGAGAAAATCTAGGATCTTCTAAAATGCTTCCTTCTGAGGTTTTTTTGTGGTGTCTTTCATAGCCCTCAATTTTAGTCAAGTATTTACTGCTCTGCTTTGGAAAACTATTAATGATTTTATGAAAATTGTGTTTGCCTATGGAGCTGGTTTGTGGATCTTTGGGGTTTTTTTGGTTTGTTTTTGGTTTTTTTTTGAGATGGAGTCTCACTTTTTGTCACTCAGGCTGAAGTGTAGTGGCTCAATCTCTGCTCTCTACAACCCCCTGCCTCCCAGGCTCAAGTGATCCTCTCACCGCAGCCTCCCAGTAGCTGGGACCACAGGCACATGCCACTACTCCCAGCTAATTTTTTTTTTTTTTAGACAAAGTTTCACTCTGTCACCCAGGCTGGAGTGCAGTGGCACGATCTTGGCTCACTGCAACCTCCACCTCCCGGGTTCAAGCGATTCTTCTGCCTCAGCCTCCTGAGTAGCTGGGATTATGGCACGTGCCACCACACCTGGCTAATTTTTGTATTTTTAGTAGAGACAGGGTTTCACCATGTTGGTCAGGCTGGCCTCGAACTCCTGACCTCATGATCCACCTGCCTCAGCCTCCCAAAGTGCTGAAATTACAGGCCGGAGCCACTTCGCCCAGCCTGGAACTGGTGTTTTTAAGTTCATTTCCCACACCTCAAACCCAGCAACTGTCCTGTATGAATTTGTCTTATCGATTCTGTGCTGTATATTGCTATGTTGCTTTTAGCTTTAGGGCCATCCCCCACTGCTGCTTCCTTTGCAAGCTGCCAGGAGACTCAGTGGTTGGTTCTTTTTCTTCTATCACCTTTGTTTTCCTTCATGCCATCTCTGCTACTGACGTCTTGGGCTAGCTCCCTATTTCTGTTGATGTCTGGTCCCTTGGCCTCTTTCCCCAATAATGTTGGTATTTGAAAAACTCACCTAGTTTTGGTATTTTATCACCGTTCACATTCTCATTGATTCTCTCTCTCTCTCTCTCTCTCTCTCTCTCTCTGTGTGTGTGTGTGTGTGTGTGTGTGCATGCACGCATGTGTGCATTGGCCGCTTGTGAATTTCTTTGCTGCTTGGCTTTGGGCTCATTGAGGAACAGCTGGAATGTCAAGTGAGGATTGCATCTACTTGACCAGGGTTGATGCTGTTGCTTCACACAGTTGTGCCTTCAGAGGATTTGCAGACTCACCACTTTCCTTTGCCCTTTCTTCCTTGTGGCTAATTGTCGAACTAGAGCACCTAGGGTCAAGGGTCCGGGAGCAGTGTGGACCCAGGCAGAGCCAATAGGTCCTTTT
Organism: Cacajao melanocephalus; assembly: GCA_963573385.1. Taxonomy (NCBI): domain Eukaryota; kingdom Metazoa; phylum Chordata; class Mammalia; order Primates; family Pitheciidae; genus Cacajao; species Cacajao melanocephalus. The sequence continues at coordinate 1,468 of CAUYLG010044097.1, read as the reverse complement.
GAATCTATGGGCAGCAGAGAATCGGCTTAATAGAGTGTCACTTCTCCAGAGCTGGATCATTGAGGTCCCAGTCTTATCACAAATGACATTTATTTGTGAGTGTCAGAATTCTTCCTGGAAGCCAAATTAGAATGAGTTAAATTCTGTCTGGGAAACACAGTTAACTGGTGATGATCAGCAGTGGACTTTTTTTTAGCCCTGCGTTCTTTCTTTTCTATCATTTGGTGTATTCTGAACCTCCCTCCTCTTCAGCAGGTGGTTTATTCCAGCAAATCTGTTGCCCTCCCCAAAGCAAAAAGCAGAAATCCGAAAGGTTCCTTAAATGTCAATAGTTAGGATCATTTGTGCCAGTCTGTCCCTCCCTGTCTTTATAGCAGACAATCGAGGTTTACTATGCCATGCTTGGATTTGACTTGCTTATTTCTTCCCTGTCACCCTTTTGACTAAATTCATTTAGCTGAAGATGAAATGTAGGTGCTTTATGGAGGTGTATGCTGTATGCCTTTTTTTGCTTTTGGTTTTTTGATCTTTCATTAAAACTGCTAAGATTTCTTCTCCTTAGACCTTTGTTGCCAATGTACCTATATCTTCTTACTTTAGGGCTATTCCTTATACAAAGGAGCATCAATGTGTGTATTTCATTTATTCCTATTTTTAGTGGGAAGATCCTGGCTATAAGGACGAATAATGTTAAGTTTAAACCTGAAAAATCTGTCAGTAATTCAAAGATACCAAAACCACTGCTATGTAAAATGTGTGTTTTTAAAGTGGTTTGGGTTTCTAGACTCCCAGTCGTGTGAGACTTGCGGCGTGGCCTGCAGTGCCTGAGTATGATGCCCCACTTGTCTTTTTGTATTTTTTCTAGAGCTGGAGCTACAGAGCTTGAAATTACCACTGAAAAATACTGAAATGTTGGGCCCTTCACTGCTTCCTCATAAGGATACCAGAGGCAACATGGCATGTTAAGCATGACACTTGGCAGATCACTGTGTAAACTGTTTTTCAGGAATACAAGTGGGGACACTTCTGTTCATTTGAACTTTGAGTTGACCCTTAACTTTTTTATTGTTTTTTTCCCCTCAGTCTTCAGCTCACTGCTTCACTCCTAGTTCCACCCACTTACCAAATATGATTGACTCATGCAGGTAAATTAAACCGTTATTACACACTTTTTCCCTCTCCTCTCTTTCAGTATTACTCTTAACTTGAATATTTTAACCTGAACAATTTAAATAGGTTTGATATTCCCAAGCTGCTTTCAAGCCTCTCTCTTTTTTTTTTTTTTTTTTTTTTTTTTGTTAATGTTTAACTCTTTTTACCCGGGTGGAGTGGAAATGTGTGTTTTTAAAGTGGGTTGGGTGTCTAGACTCCCAGTCGTGTGAGACTTGCGGCGTGGCCTGCAGTGCCTGAGTATGATGCCCCCCGTGGCGGGTTGGATTTGTTCTAGAGCTGGAGCTACAGAGCTTGA
>CAUYLG010044096.1:0-121228 GCA_963573385.1 Cacajao melanocephalus | reverse complement strand
CTTTTTGTGCTGGTTTCTTCCCATCTTTGTGGATTTATCCACCTGTTGTCTTTGTAGTTGTTGACTTTCAGATTGGGTCTTTGAGTGGACGTTGATTGATGAAGTTTGTTGATGATGAAGTTATTTCTTTCTGTTTCTTAGTTTTCCTTCTAACATTCAAGCCCCTCTGCTGTAGGACTGCTGATGTCCACTCCAGGCCCTGCTTGCCTGGGGATCACCTGTAGCTGCTGCAGAACAGTAACAGTTGCTGCCAGTTTCTTCTTCTGCTATCTTTGTCCCAGAAGGATACCCACCAGATGTCAGTCTGAGCTCTCCTTTATGAGGTGACTCTTCGGATATACAGGGGTCAGGGAACTGCTTGAGGAGACAGTCTGTCCTTTATAGGAGCTCACGTGCTGAGCTGTGAGCTCCATTGTTCATTCAGAGCTGCTGGGCGGGTACGTTTATGTCTGCTGCAGCTGAACTCATAACCCCCCACTGACTTTTTTTTTACCCCAGGTGCTCTGTCCCAGGGATTTAGGGCTTTATTTGAGTTTCTGTTGTGTTGCTGCCTTTTTTCAGGGCTGCCCTGCCCAGCCAGGAGGCAGTCTAGTCACTGTCTCCCTGCAGAGGCTTTGCTGAGCAGCTGTGGGCTCTGCCCAGCTGCCGTGTGAACATCCCTGCAGTCCTGTTTATATGGGTATAGTTAGAACTGCTTCGGCAATGGTGGCCCACCTCTATAATGGCAGACTCTGTAAAGGCGGGCAGCCTTGGCAATGGCGGGTTGCCTCAGCAATGGTGGACTACCTCCGTAGTGGTGGACTGCCTCGGTAATGGTGGATGCCCCTCCCCCACAGAGCTGGACTGTCTCGGGTTCAGCTGTGCTTACTGTGAATCTCTCAATCCAGAGCATTTCAGATTGCTGTCTTTTGTGGAGGTGGGACCAGTCGAGCCTGATCACCTGGCTCCCTGCCTCAGAGCTCTTTTATTTTTGCATTGAACAGGCGAGTCTGTGTCCCAGGTGTTCCAGTAGCCTGTTGAAAAGGCACCAGCAGTGCAGCAACCCACTGCACTGGCTGAAACAGCTGCGCTGAGATTCGTGGTGCTTTTTTGCCTGGGAATCTCCTGGCCTGGCTCCCTGTTTCAGTCCTCTTTTTTTTTTTTATCTGTTGAATGGGTGACTCTCTATCCCAGGAGCTCCAATCGCCAGCTAAAATGGTGCCCAGACCCGTGTATTTTGTGCAGAGAACCGCCGTGTCGGCCAAAACAGTGGTGCTGGCCAAAACAGCTGTGCTGGCGACCCATGGGACTCTTCCACCTGGGACTCTCCTGGTCTGTGGGCAATAAAAATCCTTCTAGAAATGCAGTGTCCACTCATCCTCTGTGCTTTCGCTGGGAGCTGCAATCCTGAGCTGCTCCTAATCGGCCATCTTGGATCTCTCCTGAATATTGCCATTTTTAAAGAACCATCAGCCACTTCCCTTTATTTCAATTATGACTCCAGAATTTCCATATAGGAGAGATTTTGGTGTGTCAATTAGGCTGTAAAAGAGGATTATATGACATTTCTTCAACATTTACATAGATTTTTTTCAGATGATACTGAACACTGGTTGTTGGAAAGGTGGTTGGGGAGGCAAGCTGATAAGAGATCAGCGAGGCCAAAACCTGTCTGCAAAGACCACCTTGGTCAGGAATATGATGGGAAGTAACCAGCTTATGTTCCAGAATTGGAGTTCACACAAACACAAACCTGTTCAATGGAGAAGGGGTTCCCCTAAAGAGAAATATGGGACTATTACTGAAAATAAGAGAAGCCTTGCAGAGTGGGCTTGATAAAGCAGTGAAGTTCAGAGGTATGAATGAGCAAGGATCTGAGGTATACTACAAGGCTTTGCCTGATCCACCCCCAACTGCTTCCCTAACCCCTCCTAGAGGTGCTCCTTTTGCTTTGGGAAGGACAAATCCCAACAGATCCACCGGGAATTTCTCTGAAAGGTGATTTGTGAGATCAACAGATGTGTTTCCCAGCTGGCCTGAGAAGCAGGCAGTAAGGTCAGTTCTCTGGAGGAAGTGCACAGCCACCAGTGGAGTTCAAACGGATCCAGAGCAGCAGAGGAACCACAAAACTGGGAGTAAAGGTTCCAGTTATGAGAGGGATCATCCCTCCTACACCATCAGACCACCTTCCCCCAGACTCTTAGAGGGAAAGTACCCTTCTCCCGGACCCACTATTTGAGAACTGTCAAGAATATTTGGATTGAGAAATCCTGAAGCAACTTTTTAATTACTACCAGGCAAGAAAGTGGGGACCCAGAACACCACAATTTCTACTCACAGCCAGTGAAGCCCAGAGTATAGGAGTTCCATGGGTAGCGTCTAATGTGTCTATTCATTGAATTGCAATCAGTATTTAAATCATATTTAAATCAGTTTGTTCTGACATTTTTGAGATTATATCAACTTTTGCTCCATTAAAAATAATGATGTGCCTCTGTAGAGTGAGTGTGAAATAAACTAGGGGGAAATCATTTCTAACATAAGGGAAAATGTGGCAAGGGCTATGGATAAACAGAATGAGATCTGGAACACTGAAAGGTAGAAGAGATAAATTATAACATAGAGGCTTGGGTCCATCTTTATCAGGGAGGTGGCATTTCAGCTGAAAACTTGAAAAATGGTTAGAATATGAATAGGGCAGTAAATATAGAGGAGACAGTGGGTGTAAAGATACAAATGTGGAAAAAGCAGATTCATGCAAATTTGGTGGGAATTTATGAATGCAAGTTGTAGGAGGATGACATGAAAAGTATTTTGAGACTAGACAGCTTTATATTTTATACCGATAAAATAAGTTCAGTAACCTCTTTCTATGGAAACTTTAAAAATCAAGACATGAAAATTCACCTAAACTAATACTTCTGTGGAAATGTAGATGTGAATAAATACATGATGACTTTACTATTATTCTCTGTTCCTTGTGAAACATTTCAACAGAGGAACATACCAAGAATAATAAAGAACACCTATACACTCATCACCCAAATGTTATTAGTGTTAAACCTTTTCCATATTTGCCTTCAGTCTTATTTTTAAGTAACTGTTTCCAGTACTTTACTGTTACAAGCAAGGCTACAACAAACATCCTAATGATAACAGACATTTATTGAGTACTTACTCTGTGCCAGGCACTAGTGTAACTGCCATGTGTGAATTAATTTATATAATCTACAAGGCAACTATATGCAGAAGGAAGTATATTAATCACCATTTTATAAATGGGTAATAATATTACAGAAAAACTACATTACTTCTTGAGATCAAAAGGCCAAGAAAGAAATGGTGGAGCTGGAATTTGAATACATACATTGCGGTACTTTTTGACCTTAAGTTATACTTTATTTGCTTTTCTAGCTGTCTCCTTGGGGCTTGTGTGAGAATTTCTTTACAGCAGTGGTTCTCAAACTTTAATGTGCATCAGAATCAAATCCCTCTCTTACCTCAGGTTTCTGACTCAGTAAATCCGAGAGGAGGTTTGAACATTTGCATATCTTATTATTTATTTATTTATGAGATGGAGTCATGTTCTGTCGCCCAGGCTGGAGGTGCAGTGGCACTATCTTGGCTCATTGCAACCTCCGCCTCCCGGGTTCAAGCAATTCTCCTGCCTCAGCTTCCCATGTAGCTGAGAGTAAAGGCATGTGCCACCACGCCTGGCTAATTTTTGTATTTTTAGTGGAGACAGGGTTTCATCATGTTGACCAGGCTGATCTTGAACTCCTAACCTCAAGTGATCTACCCACCTCACTTTGCTCCCAAAGTGCTGAGATTACAGGTGTGAGCCACTGTGCTAGGCCAATATTTGCATATCTGATAACTTCCCTGGTGATGCTAATACTGCTAGTCCTGGAACACACTTGGAGAATCACTGTTCTTGGAGAACAGATTACACATGGAATTGCTAGGTTGTAGGATATATGCATCTTTAACTATATTTCATACTGTCAAATTGCTGTACAAAGTGATTATACGAATTTACACTCATACCTCCAGTTGATGAGAGTTCCATTTCTGCACATCCTCGCAACTTTTCATAATGTCACTTTAAAATGTTACCAGTCTGATGGGACTGAAATTGTACCTTAATGCGGCTTCATTTGTGTTCCAATATTGGTAAGTTATTAATCATTCACATTTTCTCTTTGAATTGCCAAATCCTATTTTTGCCAGCTATTTTTTTTACAGATTTTTAAAAATTGATAAGAACTCACAAAATATTTGGGATACTAATCTCTTGTCAGTAAGTAGAAAATATTTTCTCCTCCTTGGTAGTGTATCTTTTAATTTTGAAGTATTTCTTTACAGTTTGCTATTTATGTCTTATTTAGCAAATCCTCCCATAGTCAGATGTCATAAAAATAACACTTTGTTTTAGAAAGCAAAGCTTTTTTACCCCTGTAATTTATTTTTTATAGATTGTGAGTCAGAAAAAAAGTTTTTGCATAAGAATGCCTATTGTCTTAGAAATGTAGTGGTAAATGAAATTTTTTCTCCATTTACAAAGGGCAAAGAAACCACTTTTTAAAATGTATATATATTTAATTTAAAAAGCCTTTTCAAAAGATGGCAGTCCTGCCATGTTGCCCAGGTTGGTCTCCAACTCCTGGACTCAAGGGATCCGCCCACCTTGGCCTCCCAAAGTGTTGGAATTACAGGCATGAGCCACCACACCCATCCCTTTCTTCCATTGTTATTTTTTTTTTTTGAGACAGTGTATTGCTCTGTCACCCAGGCTGGAGTGATTTTGGCTCACTGCAACCTCCACCTCCTGGGTTCAAGCGATTTTCCTGCCTCAGCCTCCTGAGTAGGTGGGACTACAGGCCCCAGCCACCATGCCCGGCTAATGTTTCTATTTTTAGTAGAGGCTGGGTTTCACCATGTTGGCCACGCTGGTCTCAAACTCCTGACCTCAAATGATCAACCCACCTCGGCCTCCCAAAGTGCTGAGATGACAGGTGTGAGCCACAGCGCCTGGCCTCCTTTCCTCTATTCTTAAGATGAGTTTCTTTGAAGACATAGCGTATCTGAATCTTTACTTTTGGATTAAGCTAAATCTCTACAAGGATTAAGCCCACTCTTTATTTTTTGTAATAATAGCTATATATCCAAGGCCAAGGGCCAAATAACCTCCAGATGTATTTCTTAAAACACCTCTGGATTTAGCTCAGGGTCTCTCACAAGACGTGTAGAAACTGTCACAGTGTGCAGCTCTTTTATCTTTTGAGGACATGAGAAGTTATTATTCTTTCTTCTGCTATGCTATGGAAAATTCTGTTCCAATTCACAGTCACTTTTGTGCTGCCATACATGCTTGTAAATATGTTAATGCTTCCTCAATAATATTTGTTTTTCTCCTCTGTATTAGTACAGGGGACTCTTTCACTGGCAGAATTGTTCTCTTTCCACAGCAGAACCACCCCGTCTCACTGATATGTAGACACTCCTTAAATCTTCACGTTTACACAAACACAAAGGTCTGTTTCTGGGCTTTTTCTTCTGTCTCATGCTCTACTATTTATCTCTGCATCAATTCCACATGTCTCAACTAAGACACTTTTTAATAAATCTCAAAACTTGATACAATAAGTCTCCCCACCCAACTTATTCCTCAAAATTGTCTTGGTCGTTCTTGATCCTTTACCTTTCATATAAATTTTAAAATCAGTTTGCTTAGTTCTGCAAGAAGCTGTGGTTGAAACCACTAAATTTACAACTAAGATCTGAAAAATATTGTCTTCCTATTCATAAATATGAAATTATCCTCTAGCTATTCAGATTTTCTTGCTCCTCCAAGATCTTTATGACTCAAATGGTAAGATAATGTTGTATGTCTTAGACCTGCTTTTAGGTACCTTATAGATTTTGTTGTATTGTGAATGGGCTTTTTAAAAATACTTTTTTTTCTAATTAGTTAATTTTTATGTATAAGATTTCTATTATTTAATGTTGCTCTTGTATCCAGCAACCTTGCTGAATTTTTCAATTTGTAATAGTTTGTAGTAGATACTCTGGTTTTATAGGTAAATAGTAATTTTAATCTCTTTCTTCTCAATTCCTGTGTAGGAAATAAAGGCTTTTCTCTTTTAAAATCTGTTACTTTGCTAAATGCCTAGAGCAGTGCCTAACCCACTGAAAGTTGTGGGAAGTAGAAAAGTTTCTTTTTAAAGTTTTCTTTCTTAAAGAATAAGTGTGCTAATAACTTTGTTAAGCCCTATCCTATGTAGCTGTTAAACATGCCATGCTTACAGGCACGTAGCACATTCTATGTTCTTGTACTTTGACCAAGATATCTGTGCTGGACATGCTCATAGGCATATCCCAGCTCTCCATTGCTTTTACCTGTTTACAAAAGTTTTAAGTTATTAGCCAATTGGGTTTTAGTTTAAATTGTGAGGTCTGGCTCCAGCCAACAGAGATCAGACACAGCAGTAAGGATGACCCCAAATGCATAAGGGATAAATTTCTGTGTTTTCCTTTGTTCATTGCAGTCTCGTGGCATGAGGGCTAGTGAGGGTACCCTTCCTGTGGTCCAGGAAGTAAAAATTGCATTGCTGAAAGATCCTTTGTCACAGTGCTAATTTTTCTTTGTGGCACCAAGCATCTATTTCCAACAAAATTTCAATACATAATTTTAAATTGCTGTGATGAATTATTCTATTTTCTTCCTTGCCCTCCTGGGATAAACCATACTTAGTCATATTAGTTTTTGTATCTTGTATATGATTTGCTATTTATTAAGATTTTTCCACCTCTGTTCATAAATTAATCTATATTTTTATACCCTGGTGCCATCCTTCCATGTTTTGGGTATTAAGAGTATATTAACGTCAACAATGCATTGGGTAGTTTTCTCTATTCTTCCATCCTTTGAAAGAGTTTGCATAAGATAAAGATTTTCTGTTTCTCCAATTTTTGGCAAAACCTCAAAAACTATCTAGGCTTAGTATCTGAGGAAAGACATTTAAGTTGGATTTGTTATTGCCTTACTTGTATATATATTTGATATATTAATTTTCTAAGAAATTGTTTATTTTATCCACAATTTCTACTTTATTCTCACAAAGTTTCATAGCTTTATCTTACTGTATCTGCAGTCATGACTCCTTTTTTTAATTCTTAGTGTTTGAAGAGAAGGTTCCTGTGCAAAGTAACAGTTTAAAAGTTTGGGCAGGTGTGGTGGCTCACACTTGTAATCCCAGTACTTTGGGAGACTAAGGTGAGAGGATTGCTTGATGCCAGGAGTTTGAGACCAGCCTGGGCAACACAGTGAGACACTATCTCTACACAAAATTTAAAAGATTAGCCAGGCATGGTGGCCCACCTACTCGGGAGGCTGAGGCAGGAGGATCGCTTGAGCCCAGGAGTTGGAGGCTTTGATCCTGCCATTGTTTACAGGAAAGGGGTGTACCAATCCAGACCCTAAGAGAAGGTTCTTGGATCTTGCACAAGAAAGAATTTAGGGCAAGTCTGCAGTGCAAAGTGAGAGCAAATTTTTAAGAAAGCAAAGGAATAAAAGAATGACTACTTCATACAGCAGCCCCGAGGGCAGCTGGTTGCCCATTTTTATAGTTATTTCTTGATGATATGCTAAACAAAAGGTGGACTATTCATGCCTTCCCTTTTTAGACCATATAGGGTAACTTCCTGACATTGCCATGGCATTTGTAAACTGTCATAGCACTGATGTGAGAGGGAAAACCCCCTCCCCACCTCCCTCCTCACAGGCCTCCACCTCCTCCCTCCAGATGGGAAGGAGGGTGAAAAAGAGAAAAAAATAAAACACCAAAGAGCTGTGAAGATGACTCTCTTTTCAGTTCCCAGTGTCTCTGCTATCTGTAAGCCTTAAAAGAGTTGCAAATGAATGTTATCCCTACCAGCTGGAGCCCAGCAGTGGGTCATGTCCCCATGTCTGCATGGCCCAGGCTCCCTCCTGGAAACACCTCTGCCAACTAATAATTTACTGCCTTTGTCTTGTCTCTGTAAGCCCCATACCCTGCTTGTTCCCACTTGCCCTGCGTATGAACTAGCAATTCAATGAAGCCAAAAGGTTGTAAGGTTGGACATCCAGCCAATCGACAATGACATAGTTTCACCTCAGTTTCCTCTTTAGCATTGTAAGCCTATAAAAGGGGAAAGAAGCTGCTTCTCGGGGAGCTTGGTGAATAAGGCTGTAGACCTCCACAGCTCCCAGCCAAAAAAAAAGCCAGTTCCTTCCTCAGTCAGGTGTTCGACAGTCTCGCTGTTCCTGCCTCAATGGGAGTGTGGTAGTGAGGGCAACCAGAGGTTACTCTTGTGGCCATTTTGGTTTTGGTGGGACTTAGCTGGCTTTTTCACTGCAACCTGTTTTAGTAGCAAGGTCTTTATGACCTACATTTTGTGCTGACCTATCTCATCCTGTGACTTAGAATGCCTTAACCTAAGGAATACAGCTCAGTAGGTTTCAGCCTCATTTTACCTAGCTTCTATTTTAATATGGAGTTGCTCTGGTTCACAAGCCTGTTGACAATTGCATTGCAGCCTGGGCAACAGAGAGACACCTTGTCTCTAACAATAAATAAATGTTTGGATCTAAATAATAAACTATATTTATAAACTTACAAATATAAGGTGCTTAGAAACAAAGCATTAAACTCAGGGGTTAAAGAGGAAACCACAAAATCTTATTCTGAAAAATAGTAAAAGTACTATTTATAACCGGTGGGATACAGTTAAATTTATCCCTAAATGCATTTATTTAAAACACGCATACGGAAAAAATATGTGTTCAACTAAAAAACCCGGAAAAGGAAAATCAAAGGAAACAAACAAAGCGTGAGAAAAAACATAAAGAGAAGCACATTATGGCACTTTGCGACTGTCGCTACTCGTATCTGTCTGCAGTCAGTCGTGGCGGCTGTGGAGCAGGAGAGACTGAAGCCAAAAACCGCCTGAGGGAGCCGAAGCCGAGATGAAAGAAGAGAGCGGGAAGTGCAAAGTGACAGAAACCAGAAAGGGCGTGGGCCGTCGTTTACCTTGGCGACGTCCAGCGGCCCTTCCGGCCTCTGCGCTGGCGCAACCTGTTTGGCGCCACTGACCTGGTGGGGAGGCTTCTTTAAGCCCGTGGACGGTTCCTGTGGCGCGGCTCGGCAGGGCGGGGAGAGCACTGCGTGAAGAAGCTGCCTGAGTATAACAAGGACTACGCCGAGGGTAGGGTGGAGTCCCAGGCAGCGTGTGGCGGCCACATGCCCAGGTGCCCACGTCGCCCGCAAGGGCACGCCTGGACCCGGCGGAGCCAGCCAGGGAGCCCAGGACCGGCCGCCGGCTGCCCTGCACAAAGCCTCAGGAGAAAACTAGTTGTATTGTAAGCCCTTACTAGCTTTTTGATTGACCTATCGGTTTTTGATATGGGTGTGTTAAAATCTCCCACTGGTATTGGGATTATGCCATTTTTTTTTTTCCTCACAGTTCTGTCCACTTTTGTGATGTATCACTTGGGGTTACGTTTGCAGACGCCCAGCCCAGGTACCTTCCTGGTCCACAGCCAGGATTAGAATGAGGCGTGAGACTCAGGTGCAGAATTTAAGGGACCGCCAAAAGAACTCTGTAATGAAAATAAGCAATATTAGGATGCAATAGTTTTTAAAATAAAAATTAATGCAAAAAGTCTACGATTAGCAAATTGCTGCAATTTTAAATAAAAACAAAATCTGACTGCATTTTCACGACTCAGTCACCTCTCTTGCCTCACAGGAGTCTGGGCCCTAGAGGAAGCTTTTTGGTGAAGTGAACTTTTTTATCTTTCGGTAAGATTCCTCTATACCTTTTTGCTTAAATCATATTTTTCTGTTACTGACACTGCTACACTAATCTTTTGGTTTGTATTCGTTACATTTATTTTTCTTTTTTTGTATTTTAAAATCATCCTTTTTCTTTGCTTTTTATTCTTTCTGTTGGAAAGATATTTTCCATATTTCCTTTATTAAAATTTTTCTACTAAAAATTTAGGCTGAGTTAGGTCCAGAAAAAGCTCCTTTGGGAAAATGTCTACAATATCTAGTACCGACATGTTTCTTTTTGAATTGTATGTTATTTTACTAATGAAAGTGATTGTCACATCAGTAAAATTCTAGAAGCATTTATAAGGTGCTGCCTACATTGTATCAGTCTTTGTCACAGACAATGAGTGTACAAGAATTAGTCTTAGTACCTGCCCTCAGGGAGCCTACAATTAGCAATTAGCAGACTTTTTTTTCCCCCCTTTAGACAGGATCTTGATGTTTCTCCCAAGCTGGGGTGCTGGAGTACAGTGGTCCAAACACAGCTGACTGCAAACTTCACCTCCTGGGCTCAAGTGATCCTCTTGCCTTAGCTTCCCATGTAGCTGGGACCACCGGTGCACACCACCATGCCCAGCTAATTTCAATGAGACAATGTTAGAAAAATGTCTCCTCAGCCTGGGCACAAAGTGACATTCCGTCTCTACAAAAAAATTAAGACATGGCTGGGCCTGGTGGCTCACACCTGCAATCCCAGAACTTTGGGAGGCCAAGGTGAGTGGATCACCTGAGGTCAGGAGTTCAAGACCAGTGTGGCCAACATGATGAAACCCCGTTTCTACTAAAAAATACAAAAATCAGCAGGCATGGTGGTTGGCGGCTGCTTGGGAGGCTGAGGCAGGAGAATTACTTGAACCCAAAAGACAGAGGTTTCAGTGAGCCGACACGGTGCCACTGCACTCCAGCCTGGGTGACAGAGTGAGACAGACATTTTTCTAACATTGTCTCATTGGACCTCTATGCTGCGTTTAACAATTATCCATTCCTTCCTTGAACATTTCCGTATTCTTACTTACTAGTCTCTCCTAATTTTCTGAATACTGAGAACTTACTTTCTCTGTCTCTTGAATGCGTCCTCCTTTGGCCTCTCTTCAATAGTTAGCATTCTCAGAGTTCTGTCCCTAACCTATTGCTCTTTTCTTTCCACATCTCATGTTTTAAAATTTTTACTATGTCACTAACTTTAAAATGTGGTTTTTACCTCTACCCAAATATTCTGATGTAGATTGACCTGCTGTTGAACATGCACTTGGATATCTCACAGGCAACCCAAACTCAGAGTGCCAACTGAAGACATCATCTGCCACTTTAAATCTATTTCTGTTTTCCTTTTCTCATCTTATTTAATCACTTTGTACTGTTATCCAAGCCAAAAACTCATGTGTAATCCCATCTTTCTTCTGCACTCCCACAGCCAGTCAAACTCCTGTAGATTGTATTTTCCTGAACGCTTTTCAGATCTATCTCCTCTTCATCCTTGTTAACACTCTTAGTTTGGGACCTCAGTAATTGGCTTCTGGACCCCTGAGCCTCTCAGTTGTCTACTTTGAATCTGAGTCCCACAGTACCTTGTGCTTTCCTATACCTTAGTCTTTACCATGTATGAAATTAAGAGTCAATATGACTATCTTTTTACTGTAAGCTCCCACAGGGCATCTTTGTAACCCCCACCACATAGCACATTGTCTGATATTAGTGCTAAATAAGTTTCTTGGGCTGAACTAAGCTCTGATCTTATCAGTGTTTCATTTTTATCCTGTTTTAAGGCTTTTAATGCCAAAAATGTTTTTCTTTTTTTCTATGAATAAAATTTTCAATTTTTGGTCAAGGTCTTACATCCCAAATTACCTACAATTACGCAATGCTTTTCATAGGCACCATCCCTGCACATTGAAGTAATTAGGGGTCAGTCAATATGATAAATCATTTGTTCACTATATGTAGTATTTTAAAGATGTTTTCAGTATCTGATTAAAAGCATTCCTATTTGTCTTATTATGGTGTTCTTTTTTTTGAAATGGTCTTGCTCTGTTGCCCAGACCATTCTGGAGGGCAATGGTGCGATCACAGCTCACTGCAGCCTTGAATGCCAAGGCTCAAGCAATCCTCCTGCTTTAGCCTCCCAAGTAGCTGGGACTACAGGTACGTACCAGCATGCCTGGCTAATGTAAAAAATATTTTTTTTTTGCAGTGCTAGGATTATAGGCATGAGTCACGGCACTCGGCCTTATTCTGGTGTTATTTCTATTAGTTTTGAATTGTCGTCATTATTGTTCCCAGTATTAAGTATATGGATGATTTTCCAGGAATGTGAGTCCCTGTTTTGGTTCTGTCTATGATGCAGTTTTGGTCACTAGAGGGCTGTAAAGATCTGTCAGTGCTCAAGAACTGTAGGCACGACACAGCAAATTTGTGATACAAAAATTAGATTCTTTTTTTTTTTTAGAACAAGTTCTCACTGTATTGCCCAGGCAGGTCTCGAACTCCTAGACTCAAGCTATCCTCCCACCTTTGTCTCCCTAAGTGCTGGGATTACAAGTGTGAGCCACTGTGCCTGGCGGATTTTGGGTTTTAAGGAAAGGATCCTGCTATTAGGTGAACAGCTTCCTCTCTTACTTGGACATGTTATATAGGTTCTCACTATTCAAAGTGTAGTTTCCAGAGCCACAACAATGGCATCACCTGGGAGCTGATTATAAATGCAGTTTGAAAAGCACTGGTACCATATAGAGAGCACAGCAAAATAGAAACAGTAAAGAAAGGTACATGCCCTTATTGGAGAAAAGATTTGCAAACGAAAGGTAAAAATGATATAAAAGATTCACTTACCTGTTAGCAGTGTCTCAAGACTATGAGTGCAATATAAGAAGGGCAACACATAATATTCAGAATGTGGTTAAAACACATCTCTCCATTCTCATGGACCTCACACCTTAATGTAGCCAGATCACACCTTAATGTAGCCAGCAGATGGCCACTATTGTCACTTAGTGGGCAGGAAGGGCTCAGCAGTCCATTATATATGAAACTACTATGCCCAGATAAAGTCCTCCCAGATACTTTTTGGAACCCTGGGATAATGTTTGGGGGCATGGAGAGTGGATGAAGATTTTTCTTTGCTTTAATGTGATATAGACACTAGAGTGTGGTCAGGGGACCACTTGAAGGGGTTTGGAAAGTTTTGTGCTATAAAAACATCCTGAGAGACTTTGTAGCAGAGTACTTAAGCATGTGGAGACTACTAGGTTTAAATTCTGCTTCTGCTACTTACTAGCTGACCTTGGGTGAGTTAATTCTCTATGTCTCAATCCTTCTATCTATAATATGGGTGTGGTACTAGCACCTACCTCAGGGTTTTGTGAAGATTGCATGAGTTTGTACATTTAAGTGCTTAGAACAGGAGTGACAAATAGCCCTCAATAAATGGAAACAAAAAAAGACATATGTGGGACAATATGCAGTACAGTCCCTGGCTCATAGTAAGTATAAAGGTGCCCATTAAGTGTTTGCGGAATGTGCCACTTTATTTATTTTCCCTCCATTTCAAACTCACCCTTAATTGCCTCTTCTATGAAATTGAGATGGGCCCTTAAATATTTTTCCTTGGTTAGCTGGCATGTTGTTAAACTTTATCTGTAGAAGATATTGAAGAGACATTGCAGGAAGATGGAGTTTTCCTTCCTGGCTCCAGTATTCTCTCAGCAGGTTCCTGTAGACCCAGTTCCTGCAATGCTTTGGCTTCTCTAACACCAGGCTCCTGCAGTGCATGACAACTAGCAGCACCCCTGCAGGCAGGTTTGTAGCCCAGTGCCTCCAGTGAGATGCTTCCCTGTGAAGTATTTTCCCCTGCAAACTAAAAGCATCTATCCAGCATATTCTGCCAGTACAGACTAGGTGACTTTTCTGCCATTTGGCGAGCCATGGCTGGATCTCAGCTGGGCGGGGTAGGGCTGCAGCAACGCTTACTTGAGTGATCTGTTTTAGCCCTTGGAATATCTGCTGCTCCTACATTCCTTAAAATTCCCTTTCTTTCTAGCCTGTCTCTTGTTATAGTTAATAATTTGTTCATATTAAACTTTCAAATTATCTGGGTTCTGTCTCCTAATAGGACCCTGATTGATATTAATAATAAATGAATAAAGAAACATTAGCATTCCCAATTGTTCTGGAAAGTTTAAATGTTTTGTATAAGATGAATGATGCAGATTTTCAGAAATAACTTTTTGTGTTGAATAGTTATACTGTTATCTATGATTAAGTGAAAAAATATATATTAAGATGATATGTAGATTGCAGTCCTGTTTCTGTTTTTAAAAATTGGTGTGGATGTATGTGTGGGTTTATATTTCTAAATGCTTAGAGGAAAGTCTGGAAGGATATGCAGAACCCTCTGGAGAGGGAAGACGGGTTAAGGGAATGATGAAGAGGGACTTTCTTTTTTTTAATTGCCTATATTTTTATATTTTAAAATATATACCAAGTATTTGTAACTTTCATAATGTTAGGATAAATTCTTTTTTGTGACTTTTTGGTAATTTTTTTTTGTTAAATTTTTACTTTTTTTTTTTGAGATGAGGGTCTCACTCTGTCACCAAGGCTGGAGTGCAGTGGTGATCATGGCTCACTGTAGCCTCAAATTCCCAGGCTCAAGCAATCTTTCTGCCTCAGCCTCCCAAAGTGCTGGGATTACAGAAGGGGAGGCCAAGGCAGGAGAATTACTTGAGGCCAAGAATTTGAGACCAGTCTGGGCAACATAGTGAGACCCTATCTCTACAAAAAAAAATTTTTTTTGATTAGCCAGGTGTGGTGGCATGCACCTGTAGTCTCACCTACACCTGCAGAGAAACTGAAGGAAGGCAGATTACTGGGCAGATTATGTCAGACCCCTTAAGGACCATTCTTGGTGAAACGGAGAGTCCTAATTGTGCAGAACAACACTGAGTAACAAATGTATGTTCGTGGTAAAACTTCCCTAGCCAGTGTCTTATGATTAAAATGAACGATAAAAGTTTTAGGAGGCAAACAGCACATCTCTAGCAATTATTGGTGTGATTCAGTAACCATCGTACTCTGAGAAAGGTTGTCAGTGGGAAGACAATTTGGGTCTCACTGAAGCAAAACCTCCTAACTTGAATCTGTTGGGCACAAGGGAGCCTTAATCTTAATGTACAATAAAAACAGCCAGGCCCACAAAGCCCTAGACTGTGGGTTTAAATAATTGGGCTCAGGGCCACTGGAACAGGATGATAGACATGTTTATGGATTCAGTATTGAGGTCTGGGAGCCAGCAGCCACGTCAGCAGATGTGGAGTGTGCCCTACCTTTGGGCAGAATCCAAGGTTTTTAATTATGGATAAAGTCACCTGCTTTCTGATTTATGCAAAACACTTTGGGAATGCCAGTTTTTGAGTCATCACATTAAGATAGCCATTTAAGACACCATTAAGATAAGGGAACAGCTTTCTGCCTGAAGAAAACAAAATATATTTCCCAAGGTTCCAAAATGGCACAGGCCGTTTCCCTATTTCCGTTACCAAGGCCACATGTCCTCTGCACTGTTGCATGTTTTCTACCTTCCTCCCTCCCTACTTGGTCTCCCACCCGCTCCCTGGAGCTAGAATCACTTAAGTGCCTCTCACAGGGCACCTGGCTTACATGGACACTTGAATGGAAGTTTGCTGAGAATAGCTGTGGCGTTACCTCTCTGTTCCACAACTGTTCTTAGGCCTAGTTGTGTATTTTTACTCAGTATCACTTATTTTTAAATGGCAGAAAGTTGGAGTTTCTCAGGCAATGTGATTTTTCTGTGGCCCAAACTGCCTTAGGTAAAGCACTGAGACTAAGCCAACAGATTATTGCTGGGTCTCTCAGCTCCCTTTCCTTATTATTGCCAGCAGCCGTCTCTTTTCACACGTCTCTGCATTTTGCCGTCCCGCCCTACCTTCTCTACCAAGACTCGGTCCCATGTGAAGTTGGGTCCTGGGTATGGCAGAGCCTTCCTCATTACCCTCTGCCTTCTCCACCTGCGGTTCCCTCCCTCCTTTCCTGTAGGAGAGCTGCTCCTCTATGGACACATGGGAGTAGGTCAGGAAGCTGCAAGGGAGGCACACATTTCAAAGTTTTATGTGAACAATTTGAGTTGGTGGAATTACCAAAACTAGGAGTAAAGCCTTAGGTAGACCTTTGAGAAACAGTGAAAATGAATTCTAAAATCACAATGGTGAATTTTTCTGAGAAATGTTACAGAAACATAAAGTGACAAACTTTTGTCTTTATCTTGATAAGATAGATGGATTAGTAGAAATTGAGAAGAGATGGTTTTTTCTGCTGCTTATTTATATAAGCCCAGTACATTAATGGACTATATCGGAGTCCCTAAGCAAATGCCTGCAGGGACCAGGCAGTTAATACAGCAAACTTCAGAGGCTCATCTCCTTTAGCCAGTTCTTGCCACGGTGTGGTGGAATCCTTGTTGCCAGATCTGATTTTTCAAGAGAAGCTTTAAAATCCAATTTGTATGTGTGTATGTATAAGTATGTACATGAGAAAGCTTTCAGTTTTAAAATATTGGCTCAAATTTTTAAAAAGCAGACCAAAGAAGACTTATATTCCACCTCTGCTCTAGACTTAGAGAATCTGTTCAGGGTAAAGCTTAAAGAAAAGATGACAGTGGAAAAGAGTCATTGATTAAGTATTAAGTACTGATACTTTGGGTTTCCTAAATAAAGCGAGTGCTACTTTAGAAGAGATTCCCTCTAGTTCAAATGCAGTTACAATCTCCATATACATGCCAGCAACTCACAATTTAAATTCTCTTTTACATAATTTATATGGTTCAATCTCTCTCATTCTGCTTTTCTTTCTTTTTCTTTCTTTTCTTTCCTTTCTTCCTTTCCTTCCCCCAACCCTGCCCTCCCCTCTTTTTGTTTTTAAGAGATAGGGTTTCACTATGTTGCCCAGACTGGAAAGCAGTGGCAATTCACAGTGTAATCATAGCTCACAGTAATCCTGAATTCCTGGCCTGAAGCTATCCTCCTGCCTTAGCCTCCTGAGTAGCTGGGAATGCAGGCATGCACCACTGTGCTCAGCTCTGCTCCCCTTTCTAAAGATCAGACTGAAGTTTCCGTTTTCTGTATCCATAGGGCTGACTTTGCTCAGGAAATTTACAACTTACCTAGCTTGAACGCAGCTGGTCAAGTCTGTCTTTCCCTCCAGGAATGTGCACACTTGTGTTCAGACAGTTTAGCAGGCTGGGGTGAGGAGGAAGACAGATGAATAGCAAGGACTTTACTCCAGCCTCTAGCTGGGGATTTTCTAAGATACTGTTGTCAGAGAAGGAAACATAGCCTGAAGTTGCACCTATATGGAGGGACCTCATCCTACAGGTGGCAAAAAGTGCTAGTATGCCTGTTAAAATGAGGTACCTTCCTGAAACGTCTTGGAGATCTAGAATTTAAACCTATGTCATTCTCTTATAGATAATCGGAAATCAATTGGAAATTCCTGCTTGAAGAGATAGATATTCCTGCCCCACCTTAAGCCTTCCAGCACAGATTTGGGAGATATCCCCCTTCCAGCGGAGGCCTAAGTGGCCAGTGCCCCTACTCACCTTCTGAGGCATGTAAGGCCACACAGACAGCCAAGGCCATGACGGTGAGTCCTGTCTGCTGCATTCCTCTCTGTCCTACCGGCACTGACAGCAACACAAGTGAGGCTGTTCGATCAGGAAATGAGGCTAAAAGTGTCCTTGGGCACAGAGAAAGTGTAGAGGAAAAGTAACCAGGTGGCCCCACCCTGGGAGGTGTTCAGGGTATCTGTTTCTCATGTTTCTTTCCTGAAGACCAGGCTCCTCCCCAGCTTATCAAGCTCCTGAGTTCACCCTGCCTGCAATCAGGGAATGTTAGCGGAGATCTGGCAGCTGGCAGGGTCACTGTGAGTTGGGGTGTGCAGCAGAATCATTTGGGAAATATTAAAAAAAAATCAATCTACATGACTTTCCTTTTTCCCTGATCTGTAAACCAGAACTCTGGGGTAGGAGACCAGTCATTTGAATTTTGCAAAAGCTCCGTAGGTGATTCTGATGGACACTTCTGTTGAGACTCACTGTATAATCAGTCAGTTTTTAAGTAGCTTATGGAAATCATGAGATTCTAGGGGCAAGGGTGACAAATCATAAAAAATTATCTTTGTGGAAAGATATGGAATATTAATCCCCACTCTGGTCTTGGTTCATAGCCAAATTGTTTCCAGTGAAGCTGTTTTTTTTTTCCTCTTGTTGCCCAGGCTGGAGTTCAATAGTGCAATCTCGGCTCACTGCAACTTCCACCTCCTGGGTTCAAGCAATTCTCCTGCCTCAGCCTCCCAAGTAGCTGAGATTACAGGCATGTGCCACCACGCCTGGCTAATTTTGTATTTTTAGTAGAGACGAGGTTTCTCTGTGTTGCTGGTCTTGAACTCCCGACCTCAGGTGATCTGCCTGCCTTGGCCTCCCAAAGTGCTGGGATTACAGGTGTGAGCCACTGCGTCCAGCCAGTGAAGCTTTTTATAGTAGCTTATTTAGGAGAAAGATAAGACAGGAAGAAGGGCAATGCCTTGTAGAAAAGAGCCCAAGAGCAGGCATGAAGAGGCATAAGTGCTAGTCCAGCTTTGCTGCCAATCAACTTTGTGAATAAAACCATGGGGTAGCGTGAAGACAATTGGATTCTAATTGCTCCTCACCTACTAATAAGTTGTATAATCTCAGGCAATGTACTCAATTTTTCTATCAATAACAAGTCAGACTAGATGACCTCCAAAGTCATGCCATCCTTCCTCTAGAACTGTGTTGTCCTATGCAGTAGCCACTAGTCCACATGTGGCTCTTGAGCACCTGAAATGTGACAAGTCTAAGCTCAGATGTACTATAGGTATAAAATTCGCAGTGGATTTCAAAGACTAAGTACAGAAAAATGTATAAAATATCTTGTTAATAATGTTTATATTGATTATTGATTACATAATATTTTGGACATTTGGGGTTAAATAAATTACTGAAATTAATTTCACCTGTTTCTTTTTATATTTTAAAATTACCGCCGTGGTTTGAATATGTTTTTCTCTTTCAAAGCTCATGTTGAAAATTAATCCCTAGCAGTGCTGGGAGATAGGACCTAATGGGCAATGTTTAGGTCATGATGGCTCCACCCTCATGAATAGATGAATGCTACTATAAAAAGGGCTTATGGGCGTGGGTTGGTTCCTTCGGCTCTTTTGCCAGGTGAATACACAGTGCTCCTTCTCTCCAAAAGATGCAGCAACGAGGCATCATCTAGGAATTAGAGACTGAATCGTTGGTGCCTTGATATTGGACTTCTCAGCCTCCATAATTGTAAGAGAATAAATTTCTGCTCTTTATCAATTGCCAGGTTGTGGTGTTATGACATATGTTGGCTTTCATCCATGGTTCCTGGCTTACAACTCCCATAACCCTTGTTACAGTCTTTTGTTATATAATAATGTTGGGGCACTTTAGGCATCAGGAAACAGAATCTCTTTCTGACCTTCTCCTGTTTTTCTTTCACCTACCCAAGGCAGGACTCTAATCTGATTTTGGGTCATAAGATCCTCATTCCAGAGAGGTCTGTCCCAAACTCTAGAGGAAGGAATGCTACACAGGCCAAGAAAAGCCTGAACAGGCAGGCCTTGCTGGGTTTAAATTTTGTGGTTTTTGTCTAATCACATTGATACATGGTTGTTAACCTTGCCAATGTAATGAAGCCTCCATAAGACCCCAAAAGGACAGAGCTGAGCATGTGAAGGTTTCTAGAGGGTAGGCTGCCCAGGGAGGGCATGGAAGCTCTGCATCTCTTCCCCTATAACTTGGCCTCAAGTGATCCTCCTGCCTTGGTCTCCCAAAGTGCTGGGATTACAGGCATGAGCCACCATGTCTGGCCTTCATCTATATCTTTTGTACTATCCCTTATAGTAAACCATTAAATGTAAGTATTTCCCTGAGTTCTGTGAGCCGCTCCAGCAAATTAGTCAAACCCATAGAGGGGTTGTAGGAACCCCAACTTGGAGCCAGTTGGTCAGAAGTTCCGGAGGTCTGGACTTGTGACTGGTGGGAAGTAAGGGGTGGTCTCATGGGACTGAGCCCTCAACCTGTGGGGTCTGACACTATCTTTTGGTAGATAGTGTCAGAACTGAATTGGAGCATACCTAGCTGGTGTCCACTGCTTGGTGTATGGGGAAACCCCCTACATATTTGGTCATAGAAGTCTTCTGTGTTGATGACTTTTGTGGTGTGAGAGCAGAGGAAATACAGTTTGAGAGTTCTTTTCCTGAAACAGAGATATTCTGTTATAGCAGCATAAAACAGACAAAGACAATTATATATGTAATTTAAACCCAGAATATTTCAAATTATATGGGAAGATCACATATTTCCATTGGGTTTTGCTGCTTTAGAAGATCAAGAGCAGGTATCCAAATTGACCCCAGCTATCAAGTTATATTTAACCAAGCTCCAATTCACTATCAAGAACCAGAGTTATCAGAAGGAATGGGAACTTTGGAGAGCAACAGACTAGCAAAGACAGTCATCTCTTGAACAAGAAGAAAGACCCACAGCAGCATTCCAGCCTTTCCATTAAGCAAAGGGACCTTGCCACAAGTCTTGGTAAAAGAGCACAGAGAACTAACCTGTGGAGGTGACAAAGTCCTGTGAAATTACATACACCAGCCATAACCACAGTAACCCCTCTGGACCAAGGCCATGTGCTCTGAAGATAAGTTAGGAGGCTGGGTGCGGTGGCTCACACCTGTAACCCCAGCACTATGGGAGGCCAAGGCTGAAGGATTGCTTGAGCCCAGGAGATAGAGACCAGCTTGAGCAACATAGGGACACTTCATCTATACTAATTTTTTTAAAAAATAAGCCAGGCAGTAGTATGTGCCTGTAGTCCCAATTACTTGGGAGACTGAGGTGGGAGGATCTCTTGAGCACAGGAAGTTGAGGTTACAGTGAGCTATGATCACGCCACTGTATAACAGCCTGAGCGACAGAGCAAGACCTTGTCACTAGAAAAAAAAAGTTGGGAAACCTGCGCAAAAATTATAGTCTGAAAAAACCACGAAGATTTGCAAACCCAACACGAGTACCTAAACATTCACCAGTCTGCCAGGCAACTGAAATTCCCACCCGGAGTCCCTCCTGAGGCTGACTTTCTTGCAGGAGAAAATAGCCTCTGTTCAGATGAAATGAAGGGTGATAATTGGATAATAGGAGTGATTTTTAATCCAGTGGGACAAAGTTCACACAGAATTACTGGGGCACTAACAAGGAAGGCTGGACTGAATTTGAATGAGCCTGCAATTAGGCCCCCTGTACTCACTCGTGTACCTTTATTTGCTTTTGTATTTGACAAGACAGCTTCTCTTTGGCTGTGTGCATGTTTCTTCTGCTAGGAAATGCCACTTTGACCCTGCCAGCAGGAAGGCATAGAGTACAGAATCCAGGGACTTGGAAAGCAAAGGGACTCTTCCTTGGGTTGTTAGCATTCTCCCTTTCATTCATACTTTCCTAGGGGCACTGGAATGAGATGGTGGGTTGGGTAGTAGTTACTAGAAGACAGTTGCTATAACATGTAGAACCAAAACCATTAAAGCACTCATGAAATGACCACCACTGGAATTACAACCTTAGGGGAGGGTATTATGTTACTCTGATACTAAAAAGCAAATAGGAACCTGTAAACCACTAAAAACCCATGCCATGTCGTTTTTACTAAGTTTTTGTACTGAGACATGAATAAGAGGAATGCTGGGCACATCAGTTTTGTATGGAGTGAGAGAAAAACTGAACCATAGGATTTTTGTCTGGAGAGAACACAGGACAAGTTATAATTATGGGGCATGTGTGTCTATGTTTGAGAAGGGTGATCACTAGGCAGACACGGATCACCCATAAACTAGGAAGGAGCTCCAAAAGGTTGGATTCAGATGAACAACTTTGATTACCTAAATATTTTTCTGTATGCATGAGGACTCTGCAAAAGCAAATGAGGAGACAGAAATGTGTGCTGTTAGGGCCCAGAGGATAGTGGAGCCATAGGATAAAACAGTTGAGGATCTAAAACTATGTCTGGCTTTGTGTTTTCTATTTATGAAATGGTCCTGGCTAAGAATATCTAGATGTAACCTTTTAGGAAAAAACTTAAAAAAAATTACTAAGAAGAACCAGATAATTTTTACTTCAAAAATAAGTAAATTATAAACCTCAAATGATCATAAAAATACCTACTGCCAACCCTGCACTGGGTAAAATGACCTGCTTGGGTTAGGAGGATGAAGATTTCCAAACACTAGCTTTCAGAAAATAAAATTTAGTCACTGAAGCTTCCTTGAATATTTGTGTTGGAAATATGTATATATATATATTCCATCCATATACTAATTTTCCATCTATATACTATCTATCTATCTATCTATATATATATAATTTTTTTGAGACAGTGTTTCACTCTTGTCACCCAGGCTGGAGTGCAGTGGCACCATGTTGGCTCACAGCAACCTCCACCTCCCAGGTTCAAGAGATTCTCTGGCCTCAGCCTCCCAAGGAGCTGGAACCACAGGTGCCCACCACTACACCCTGCTAATTTTCATATTTTTAGGAGAGATGGGGGTTTCACCATATTGGCCAGGCTGGTCTCGAACTCCTGACCTCAAGTGATCTGCCCACGTCAGCCTCCCAGAGTGCTGGGATTACAGGAGTGAGCCACTGCTCCCAGTCTGGATGGAATATTTTGAAAATCATATCAACATTTAAATATCTTAGGATAATTTATAATGTAATGGACACCTTTGATAAATCCTTTGGTATTGAGAATAATCACCTTTTAGCCTGTGTAATACTTGAGTTCTGACTTGTAGATAATAGATTTGCTAAAGTAGGGCAGAGCCAAACAGAAGTCTCATATTAAAAACTGGGCTCCAGATACTTTATGGCAGGCTGCTGAGTTACAAATTTTAAAAACAGTGTGTTCCCTTTTGATTACAAAATTATGCTAGGGCCATTGTAGAAAATTTGGAACACATAAAAAAGTAGAAAGAAGTAAACATTTTAAATATATATATATATATATATATATATATATATATATAAAGCTTTCTTCTTCTGTTGGCATATATTCTTCCAGTCTTCTTTCTGTGCATATCTAGTAATTTATTCATTGACTAAACCTTGATAAAGGAACTACTTACTATATGAAAGACACTGTGCTAGACATTGAGGACAAATGGTGAGCAAAAGGGACATGGTCTCTCTGCAGGGAGGACACACAATTAGGCAAGCCACAGCAATCAAGTCTGGTCAGTGCAAACACAGGGGAAGCACAGTGCTTAGGGCACTGTAGCAGAGGCACTTCACCTAGTTTGGGAATGAATCAGCTCCAAAACAATTTTTTTTTTTTTTTTTTTTTTAGATGGAGTCTCGCTATGTTACCCAGGCTGGAGTGCAGTGGCGCAGTCTCCGCTCACTGCAACCTCCACCTCCTGGGTTCAAGCGATTTTCCTGCCTCAGCTTCCTGAGTAGCTCCTAGGCAAGTGCTACCACGGCTAGCTAATTTTTGTATTTTTAGTAGACAGGGTATCACCATGTTGGCCAGGCTGGTCTCTATCTCTTGACCTCAGGTGATCTGCCACCTCGGCCTCCCAAAGTGCTGGTATTACAGATGTGAGCCACCATTCCCGGCCTAAAACATGATTTTTAACTGCTGCCTAGTTTAGTATTTCTTAATACAGAGGTATTGTACTTTACTGAACTAACCAACTGTTCTTCATGCTGAACATTAAGATTGTGGTTTGTTTATTTTTTGATACAGGGTCTTGCTTGCTCTGTCACCATTCTGGGGTGCAGTGGCACAATCTTGATTTACCACAGCCTTGACTCCCTGGGGTCAGATGATCCTCCCACCTCAACTTCCCTAGTAGCAGGGACTGTAAGCACACACTACCACGCCCAGCTAGTTTTTGTAGAGATGGGTTTTTGCCATGTTGCCCAGGCTGGTCTCAAACTCCTGGGCTCAAGTGATCCACCCGCCTCGGCTTCCCAAAATGTTGGGATTATAAGCATGAGTCAGGGCACCTGACCAAGATTGTGGATTTTTTTTTCCCACTATTATAAATAACTTCTGCAATGAATCACATTCAAACCTTTATAATCCTTTAGAATGCATTAAACAATTTTTTTTGGAAAGCAGAATTGCAAAGTAAAAAGGAATCCTTATTTGAAAGGTTTTTGATATATATTCAGGCTGTTAAGCTGAAAAATTTACCTAATTTTAATTTTTTCTCTCCAACACTTTGTTCATCTTCCCAGCATCTTGTAATGATGGCCTATCACATGCGTTACAATGGCTCTGGAGAGCACATGACAGGACTCTTTCATCCTCAGGAAGACATTGTTAGATACGGTTTTTCCCAAGTCAAGATTTAAGGACTTTTTTTGGACAGATATTTCAAAGCCCTCAGTTCACCTTCTGTAATTAGGAAAAGGTATCCTTCTCTGGATGGACAAAGCCTCCAGACCCACAGCTTCACAAGCAGAAGATGCTTGCAGAAACAAGGCCCCTTTCCTCATTTAAAAAAAAAAAAAAAGTGGGGGGAGGGGAGTGGATACCTCTTCGAGCAGTTGTGACTGGGACGTGTGAGTTGGCAAGCAAAGGCCATCCTGCATATGCCCCCCACTCCTCCTTCCTCAGCAGGTAGCCTTCTGCAGTGCAAACTGCACAACCATCTGCAGCCCTGTTCTTTTTGTTTTTTCTCGAGACTCTGATCTTGTTGCCCTTGCCAGAGCCTTTCATCTAGAACACACTTCCTCATTCTTTAAGCCACAGCTCTAGTGACACTCTGTGCGTCTTTCTCTTGCCCATCCATGTTCCCCCATGCCTGGGTGGGTGACCTTCTGCTCTCACCAACCTTCTAGGCTGGGTCTTGAGAGCAGGAAACCCCTCCAGTTGGCTTTGCCTCCTCCAGTGCGCCTCAGGGCACAGAAGGTGCTGCATTCCCATTACTGAAAAGGATGCCTGTTGAATCACTGTTAGTATTACACCTTAGGTTTAGAAACTTTTGTTCTGACTAAAAATATACATGTTCTTTGTAAAATATATATATATGAATATATAATTAGGTTTTACACTGTATAGTTTATGAAAATATAAAAGTTGTCTATAACCAGGCACCCAATTCATATTATAAACATCATATAATCATTTACATATTATAATAATTTATAACCAAAAATCTAATCAAATGTTAACTCTCCTTTATCATTGGGATGTACATCCTTTCATATTTTAAAAATTTGTTTGTAAGCATATTTTATTTTTACAAAAATAGAGTCATATAACACTTCCCGTTTTGTGACTTTTTTTTCAGTTAATAAATCAGGAATCATCGCCCACGGCCATATCCATAGATTTGTATGGTTTTTTTCTTTCAGTGGTTTCATAGTATTCAATCACATGGATTTGTCATAGTTTATTTACTTGATTCTCCCAGTAGCTGGATATTTAGTTTGATTTTGTCCCTTTTCTGGTGATTACTATTTTTATGGAAATGCTATGATAGTCAGTCATATGCCTTTTGTTCATCCATCTCGATATTTTCTTAAGCAAATTCTTTTTTTTTTTTTCCAAGTCAGAGCCTTGCTGTGTTGCCTAGGTTGGAGTGCAGTGGTGCAATCTTGGCTCACTGCAACTTCTGCTTCCCGGATTCAAGCAATTCTCCTGCTTCAACCTCCCGAGTAGCTGGTTACAGGCGGGTGCCACCACGCCCAGCTAATTTTTGTACTTTTAGTAGAGACGGGGTTTTGCCATGTTGGCCAGGCTGGTCTCGAACTCCTGACCTCGTGATCTGCCCCCCCTCAGTCTCCCAAAGTGCTGGGATTACAGGTGTGAGCCGCTGCACCTGGCTGTTCTTAAATAAATTCTTAGGGCCAGGCATGGTGGCTCTTGCCTGTAATCCTAGCACTTTGGAATGTGAGGTAGGCAGATCGCTTGAGGCCAGCAGTTCAAGACCAGCCTGGGCAACATGGGGAAACACTGTCTCTACAAAAAATAAAAATAATTAGCCTGGCATGGTAGTGTGTGCCTGTACTTCCAGCTACTTGGGAGGCTAAGGTGGGAGGATTGCTTGAGTCCAGGATGTTGAGGCTGCAGTGAGCAGAGATTGCAACACTGCACTGCAGCCTGGGTGACAGAGTAAGACTCTGCCTTGAAAAAAAAAATTCTTAGAAGAGAAAATTGTCAAAAGGTATGACCATTTAAATCACTTTTTCATATATAGTGCCGAATTAGCTCACAGTATTGAAAACATCTCTGTACATGCCTGTCTCCTCCAACAGCGTGGGCTCAGTGAAGGCAGGATCTCCAGCGCCTTTGCTCAGTGCTTGGCAAATAGTAGATGCCTAGTGTTCCCTGAATGAATAATGAGTTGGATAACTCAAATGAGAAGGCCTTCATTACATAAGCAAAATCTTGCCAGTGTGGTCACAGAAGTCTACAATTGGTACTCTTGGTCTTTTCTGAATATCTATAGCCTAATTGGTAATAATATTTTAAATTTTCATTTCTCAGGAGAGATTGCTTTATATGCCACACTGAAAATAATAAATTACTCTTGGAGGATAATTAGTTGTAAAAATATATCACCAGAAGATTTATAGTTTTGAAACAAGGGCCAAGGGCAGTAAGAGAGAGAGAGAGAGACTCTGAATTTCAGAAATCTGTACTTAGAAACAAAATGGATCACTTTCCAGCTGAGATGGCTTTTAGGAGAGCCAGGTTTGGTCCCTTTCAGTGCTGTGGTTTTATGATTTACACTCTGTAATTAAGTGTGTGAGGAGGTATGCCAAAGTAAACAGAGAGGAAAGAATGCAGGACTAGTCATTAGGAACAAAGTTTGAACCTAGGGTCATGGTAGGGAATTTCCCTTGCACTGACTTTCTTATTCCTGGTTAACACTATAGTTTCCTTTCTGATTTCAATTTAGAACTTTTTTTTTTTTGCATTCATGCTTTCCAGATATATGAATACAAATTGGTGCCCATATCACCATCATCAGCTTTATTATAATATTAAAGCACAGAAGTTAGGTGACCTGCCTAAGGTCAGTCAGTAATTTGGCAGCCATAGAGAAGAATGGCACCTCAAGCTAACAGGAATAAAAATACCCCCAGGGAAATCGGAGAAAGGAGAGTAGTGATCATTAATGTTTCTGGATGTTAAAATATATTATAAATTTACTGTGATTAAGTTAGTGTTTCACTGATGCATAAATCCAGAAGATAAAAATGCTCACACAAATTTAATATACTGCAAAGTTAGTGTTTTACATCAGGGAAAACTGTGGCTTATTCAATGAATGGTTTCGAAACAAATAATGAACTGTGGAAAAAAGATAAAATTAAATATTTAAATTCCATATTAAATATTTAAAGTGAAGCATTAAAATGTAAAACCACCCAAAGGAAATATGGAAGAGGTTTTTTCTTTTTAAGTTTTAGAGCAGAGAAGGTCTTTCTAAACATAAAACAAGACTCAGAAGCCATTAAAAAAAAAAGACCTTATAAAAAAAAGTGAAATTTCATGATGGTTAAATAAAACTCATTAAAAGACAAACGGTGAAAAAAGTATACCGGAGGGATGGTATTTGTAAGGCAGAGGACAAAAGGTTCTTGTATTAAGAGGTCTCGTATAATAATAAGGAAGAAGCCAATGGCTCAATAGAAAAATAGGCTGTGGATGGCTGGCGCGGTGGCTCACGCCTATAATCCCAGCACTTTGGGAGGGCCAGGCAGGTTGATCACCTGAGGTTAGGAGTTTGAGATCAGCCTGGCCAACATGGTGAATCCCCATCTCTACTAAAAATACAAAAATTAGTGGGATGTGATGGCACATGCCCGTAGTCCCAGCTACTGGGGAGGTTGAGGCAGGAGAATTGCTTGAACCCAAGAGGCAGAGGTGGCAGTGAGCCAAGATCGCTCCATTGCACTCCAGCCTGGGTGACAAAGTGAGTCTCCGTCTCAAAAATAATAATAATAATAAAAGAAAAATAGACTGTGGATAGGGATGGGTAGTTCACAAATATAAACATTTTTTAAATGCTCAACACTATTCAAAGTTACTTAAACACAAACAAAAACAAGTAAGAGTGAAGATACATTTTTACCTGCCTAATTGGCAAAGATGGAAGTGATTCATATTACCTGGTGTTAACAAGTGTTCAGGAATACATGATTAGTAGGAGTATAAATTGGTGCAAATTCTTAGGATATATTTGTCAATACCTATTAAATTAAAATATATACTTTGACTTACGAGTTTCACTACTGGAATTTATGCTACAAATGCAGACACATATGGAAAAATGTAAGTATAAGAATCTCATTGTAGCCTTATCTTAATAGGAAAATATTAAAACAATCTGCCTATCTGGTGAACTAGGAAAAATGATGGCCCATCCGCACACTGGTCTGCAATGCAACAATAAAAAATAATGTAAGGAAAGATCTCTGGGCCGGGCATGGTTACTCATGCCTGTAATCCCAGCACTTTGGGAGGTCGAGGAGGCTGGTTCACCTGAGTTCAGGAGTTCAAGACCAGCCTGGCCAACATGGTGAAACCCTATCTCTACTAGAAATACAAAAAATTTTCTGGGTGTGGTGGCGGGCGCCTGTAATCCCAGCTACTAGGGAGGCTGAGGCAAAAGAATCGCTTGAACCCAGGAGGCTGAGGTTGCAGTGAGCAGAGATAGCGCCATTGCACTCCAGCCTGGGCAACAAGAGCGAAACTCTATCTCAAAAAAAAAAAAAAAATCAAATCTGGTCTTTAAGTGAAGAGAACAAGGTGCAAAACAGTGATGGAAAATATCTATCTCCCTGTTTGTATATATATAAATTCATATGGACAACACATAGATGGGTATAAATGCTTACACATGCATGGACGATTGTGGAATGATAAAGCACAAGTTCTTGTTTTTTAGACGGAGTCTTGCTCTGTCATCCAGACTGGAGCACAGTGGTGCAATCTTGGCTCACTGCAACCTCCGCCTCCCAGGTTCAAGTGATTCTTGTGCCTCAGCCTCCTGAGAAACTGGGATTACAGGTGTGTCCCACTGCCGCCTGTTAATTTTTGTATTTTTAGTAGAGACAAGGTTTCATCATGTTGGCCAGGCTGGTCTCGAACTCCTGACCTTGGGTGATCTGCCCACCCCAGCTTCCAAAGTGCTGAGATTACAGGTGTGAGCCACCATGCCCAGCCAAGCTCAAGTTCCTATTAGTGGTTTCCTCTGAGGAGGGTGAAGGTTTGGGATGGTAGAAAAAAATCTCCTTTTCATTGTACATTCTTTATTATGGTTTGAATTTTTACTGCTTGCATTAGTTGCGTATTGTTGCATAACAAATTAGCACAAACTTAGTGGCTTAAAACAACATCTATTTATTATATCGTAGTTCGTATGGATCAGGAGTCAGGTATGGCTCAATGGGTCCTCTGCTCAGGGTCTCATGAGGCTGCAATTAAAGTGTCGGCTGGGACTGCAGTTTCATCTGAGGTTTGGGGTGCCTTCCAAGCTCATGTAGTAGTTGGCCTTGTTCATTTCTTCACAGCTGTTGAGCTTATAGCACCTTGCTTCTTCAACACCAGCAGGATAGAGAGTCTCTGATCTCTAGATCCTCTTTTAAAGAGCTCACTTCATTAGTTTAGCTCCACTCAGAATAACATCATTGTGAATTCACTTAAAATCAACTTTAGGGACTATATATCTGCAAAATTCTCTCACTTTTGCTATATTCTATCAACTAGAAGCAAATCACTGCTTCCATCTGGCTTCAAGGTGAGAGAATAATACAGTGGCGTGGATACCAGGGAGCAGGAGTCACAAGGGCCTTTTTAGAATTTTGCTTACCACATTAGTATTACCTATAATAACCATCACCCAAACCACTACAACATATGGAATACTTACATAGAGCTTATTTTGTAGTGGACACTGTTTCAAATATTTTGCAGGTATTAAGTCACTTAATGATCAGAGCAATCCTTTGAAGTAGGTATTCTTATTACCTCCATTCCAGGGATGAGTTTAAGTAATTTGCCCAACGTCATAGAGCTTATAAGTGCTGAAGCTAGCACTAGAACCCAGGTAGTCTATGTCCAGAGTTCTGTGTTCTTTATTATATTATGTATACGTTTTTCAAATACATTGGTTAAAACAAAACAAAACATTTTTCCAGCCTGGGCAACAAAATGAGACCAGTCTCTACAAAAAAAATCAAAAAAATTAGCAGGGCGTGGTGGCACACCCCTGTGGTCCCATCTACATGGGAGGCTGAGGTGGGAAGATTGCTTGATCCCAGGAGGCTGAGGTTGCAGTGAGCCTCGTTCGTGCCACTATACTCCAACCTGGGTGACAGAGCAACACTCTTGTGTCGGGGACCGGCATGTCTGCCAGGAGGCTCCTAGCCTGCGGGAGGCCTCACCCCAACTCGGAGATGTTCACAACCTGGAGGAGAGAGTTCGCAGAAGAAAAGACAGACAGACAGACAGACAGTGGGGTCTGGAGGACTACCCAGGCGATGCCAGTAGCATGCCAGAGTAGCGAGTTTATTGTGTGCATAAGCCTGATTATATACCTTTTAGTTCTTCATTGACGACGCAAGTTACATTGTGACATTAAACAGCAAATACGGGAACAGAAATCTGTGACGTACAGTAAATACAGGAACAGTAAATATGGGAATAGGGAACAGTAACTACGGGAATAGGGGAACCGTAAATACGGGAATAGGCAGCACAGCCATGCCCACTTGGGGTAAAGAGAGTCATAAAATGTTTACAGAAACAGGAATTAAGAAACACACCATATCAGGCCCGCTTGGGGTAAACAGAGCCATAAAATGTTTACAGAAACAGGGATTACCATATCAGGCCCCCTTGGGGTAAATAGAACCATAAAATGTTTACAGAAACAGGGATTACCATATCAGGCCCACTTGGGGTAAACAGAGCCATAAAATGTTTACAGAAACAGGGATTACCATATCAGGCCCGAACAATGACTCATGAAACCGCCATGGCACGCCCTGTTCTTCGTGTCAGTAGCCAAAATATTCTGCAGAAGTCATGCATCAACACTTCATCCCTTCCCTCAGCTCAACAGCCTCCAGGTGAGAGGTGAAACGTGTATGGGCTCAAGCTCAAAATGGCCACAGTACAGCTAAGCACCGTGAACGGGAGCGATCCCCACAAAGTAGTATGAACTCAATCCAACAGGACAGCTGTCCTTATGAGAAGCAGAGACACAGAAACAGACCCAGGAAGAATGAAACGTGGCATCAGAGACAGCAATTAAAGTGCTATACCAACAAGCATTTACTGGCAACATCAGAAGCTAAAAGTAAGGCATGGAACAGATTCTTCCCTGAAGCCTTTAGAAACAGCACGGCCCTGCCAAGACCTTGATCTTGGACTTCTGACTTCCAGAACTGTGAGAGAATACATTTCTGTTTTTTTAAGCCACCCAGGTTGTGGTGTTTTGTTATGGCAACTCTAGAAAACTAATACAGAGTCCCTGTGAACGTTCTGGAAAATTGTGGAGCTATCAACAAAAGGGGCTGGACGCAGTGGCTCACGCCTAGAATCCTAGCATTTTGGGAGGCTGGGGCCAGAGGATCACTTGAACCCAGGTGTTTAAAGTCAGCCTGAGCAACATAGTGAGACCCTGTCTCTACAAAAAATACAAAAATTAAGGCTGGGTGTAGTGGCTCACGCCTGTAATCCCAGCACTTTGGGAGGCAGAGGTGGTTGGATGGATTGAGCCCCAGAGTTCAAGATCAACCTAGGAAGCAAAGTGAAACCCTGTATCTGTAAAAAATACAAAAAAACTAGCCAGACAGGGTGGTACACATCTGTAGTCCCCGCTACTCAGGAGGCTGAAGCTGGAGGGCTGGTTGAGCCAGGAGGTAGAGGCTGCAGTGAGCCACGATTGTGCCACTGTGCTCCAGCCTGGGCAACAGAGCAAGACACTTAAAAAAAAAAAAAAACTAAAAAATAACAAACAAACAAATAACAAAAGGGGTGCAACAGGCCTGTAATCCTAGCACCAGGGCATGCTGAGGCAGGAGGAGCACTTGAAGCCAGGAGTTCAAGACCAGCCTGGACAACAAAGCAAGACCCCATCCCTACCAAAAAAAACACAAAAGACAAAAACCAGAATGAAACAAAACAAAAGAGGTGCAACACAGGACCACCGGTGGTGTTGAAGCAAAAACTGCACTGAGCTACGTTGAAACTTCAGGCAAAGTTAAGCTACAGTAGGGGAGGGGAGCCAGAACTAAGTCTGAACTAAACTGCTCATCAGAAGGGGTAGTTTTTTTAAAGGACTGGGTGAACTAGTACTGAAGGACACAAGGGAAGTCACAGGCCATCTGTGTTTGCCATTAGTTTCTTATAATTTCATGTCTTTACGGGTACAGCGTGATGTTATATATGTGTATGCAATGTGAAATTACTAAATCAGACTAATTAACCTATCCATTACCTCAATACTCATCTTTTTTTTTTTTTTTTGAAAGAGACAAGGTTTTACTCTGTTGCCCAAACTGGAGTGCAGGCGCGCCATCACAGCTTACTATAACTTTGAACGCCTGGGGTCAAGACATCCTCCTACCTCAGCCTCCTGAATAGCTAAGACTACAGGTACACCACCATGTCTGGCTAATTTTTTAATTTTTATTTATTTATTGAGATGGAGTTTTGCTCTTGTTGCCCAGGCTGGAGTGCAGTGGCGAGATCTCAGCTCACTGCAACCTCCACCTCCTGGGTTCCAGCAATCCTCCTGCCTCAGCCTCCTGAGTAGCTGGGACTACAGGCATGAGCCACCATGCCTGGCTAATTTTGTATTTTTCGTAGAGACGGGGTTTCTTCATGTTGGTCAGGCTGGTCTCAAACTCCCAACCTCAAGTTGGAATTGGTGGCTCATACCTGTAATCCCAGCACTTTGGGAGGCCCCCCCAAAGTGCTGGGATTACAGGCATGAGCCACCTTACCCAGACATTTTTTATTTTTTTATAGAGACAGGGTCTCACTACGTTGCCTAGGCTGGCCTTGAATTCCTGCCCTCAAGTCATCCTTCTGCCTTAGCTTCCCAAAACTCTGGGATAACAGGTATAAGCCACCGCACTCAGACAATACTCAACATTTTTTTAAGAGCATTTAAAATGTATTCACTTAGCAATTTTGGAATATACAATACATTATTATTAACTATAGTTCTCATCCTGTGTAATCGATCTCAAAAAAGCAGTCCTCCTGTCTAACTGAAACATGGTACTCGTTTGACATCTCCCCATCTCCTCCCTCCCAGCCCCTGGTAACCACCATTCTGTTCTCTGCTTCTATGAGCTTGATTGTTTTAGATTCCATGTTTATGTGAGCTCCTGCAGCACGTGTCCTTCCCTGCCTGACCTTTTTCATTTAGCATAGTCCTCCATGTTCATCTACGTTGTTGCAAATGGCAGAAATTCCTTCTTTTGAAAGGCTAAATAAAATTCCATTGTGTATTTGCTAGTTGGCTTTCTCCAAAGGAATAATAGCCTCTGTCCTCCTCCCCTGGGAGATACTGCCAGACCTGGGCATCTGCCACTGGAAGAGGGCCCTCACCAGAACCTGACTGTGCTGGGACTCTGCTCTCGGACACGCAGCCTTCAGAAGTGTGAGAAATAAATTTCTGTTGTTCAGAAATCAATAAAAAGGAAAAATGAATGTATCCTAGCTTTGTGACAAGAGATAGTTTTGTAACTTAGAGCATGACATCTTGAAACTTGGAGACAGGTAATTGAGAGTCACGCTCCTCCTGCCCTCCCACAGAAACAGAGATAAGGATACTATGTCCTGCTGACTGCACTTCAAAGAAATAGTTCCCAGGTCTTGGAGAACGACTTTCCTGGGTTGTAAAACTGACAAAGCTTTCTGAAAGATTATGCCTCGACTAAAGATAAAATAAAGACCAAAACAAAACAAAAAAAACCTGGCATCTCGAAGATGCAGAGAGAAAATTTCCAAGTTTTCTAAAGCAAATGCTCTAAGAGGGTGGTCAGGGGCCTAGAGTCAGGAGGAAGCCGCCTAAAGGGAAGCATGAGCCTGTCTTGGTCTTGAGCCTTCTACAGCACAAAAGCCCCTATCTGTTACTGACCATAGTAATTATTTGGCAATCAAGAAGCAATGTTTTAAACATTTCACAACTGACCAGATGTTTCGTTTTATAATAATTATATTTAGGTACCTGACCATGCTTTAGTTAACCTTTTAAGAAATTGACTGAGGGTTTGGGGTTGACATAGTATAATTTTTCTTATTTAAAATAAAATAAGAAATAGGCTGAAGGTTAGCATTTTCATGCAGAACAACCAATTTTCAGTAATAGATTACTGATGTTAAGCAGGAGATGACTACATTTCTAAATTGTTTGTTTTTTTTTTAGTTACAGACCCAAACTTCTTTTTAAAGAACAACCTCTCTGACAGGGCAAAGCCATGTTTAATGAGCTTTCTCTCTGCATCCCCCCACTTCTACTCCCACCCACTAAGACCCAGGGCTGACTGGCCATTAACTCAAAGACTAACAGCAGGACGATCTCACTGGCAGATTGCCTAGGAGGCTTAGGAGTGAATAACAGACATCTGGCTCTAAGATCCACAGCGCAGATTTAAGAAAAAGAGCTGTTAGCCATACTCCCTCTACCCCAAGACAGTTTTTAAAAACTGCTGTTGGAAGACAAGCATAAGCAAACAAAACAAAACAAAACAATAGGATAGAAAATAACAAGCCTGGACGCACTGGCCCAGGCCTGAAACCCCAACACTTTAAGGGCCGAGGTGGGAGGATTGTTTGAGCCCGGGGGTTTGAAACCGGCCTGGGCAACATACTGAGAGCCTGTCTCCACAAAAATGTTTGAAAATAGCTGGGCATCGTGGTGTGCAGCTGTGGTTCTAGCTATTTAGAAGGCTGAGGAGAGAGGATTTCTTGAGCCCAGGAGTTCGCGGTTGCAGTGAGCTATGATTTCACCACTGCACTCCAGCCTGGGCGACAGAGTGAGGCCTTATCTCTAAAAACAGAAAAGAAAGCAGTGCAATGGTGTAAGGCTAAGTATTAATTCAGTCACGTATGTGTGTCTGTAGGTGTGTCTGTGTCCGGGTCATAATGTAAGGTGTGTTTCTTTGAGAACTGGCCTAGGAAATCTCTAATAGTTACCTGAAGGGAAGGAAGAAAGAAGTCAGTTGATGCTAAATGTCCCAGATAGCTACCTGCCAGGCTTTGAGATCTTAGTTCCATCCCCTACCAATCAGTATTATCGGTCGTCCATATCACCTGAGGAGTCTTAAGCTGTCCCAAGTTTGGCATTTGAAACCCAAAACTCAGCCAGGTGTGGTGGCTCACACCCATAATCCCAGCATTTTGGGAAGCTGAGGCTAGTAGATCACTCCAGCCTGGGCAACAAGAGTGAAACTCCATCTCAAAAAAAAACAAAAAAAATTAGCATGGGTGGTAACACATGCCTGTAGTCTTAGCTACTCAGGAGGCTGAGGCAGGAGAAATGTTTGATCCCAGGAGGCAGAGGCTCAAGTGAGCCGAGATTGCGCCACTGCACTCCAGCCTGGGTGACAGAGCCAGACTCTGTCTCAAAACAAAAACAAAAACAACAAAAAACTGTTTAGTCAGTAAAATTAGACACCACCACCAATCTTCCCCTTTACCTCTGGTTGTATAGCATATAGCAAAAATGAGGTTTGAGAGTAATGATTTTATTCTACCTCATTTCACAAACATTTACTGAGCGTTTTCTAAGAGTCGAGAGCAATATAAAGGCACCTTACCTCAAAGGAGTTTATATTTCCTCCGGTGACGCAGACACTGGCTGAAGACTATGACTGCAATAGGGTTATGCTACCAGCATGAGGAAAGTATAATAGGATCTCAGAAGTGGGGCTCAATTAATTCTCCCTGGAAGAGTTAGGAAATGCTTCTCAGATGAGGTGATACTTGAGCTGGGCTTTGGTGTAAAGTGAGTAGGATTTGTTCCTTCAGCTGGAGAAGCAGTAAAAGAGTTTTCTAGATGGAGCAGACATACAGCATGAACGGCGCAGGCAGCTCGCGCATTTTAGAGATTGGCAAGCTGATTTGAAGGAAAGTGAGAAGTTTCAAATGGCTGGCACAAAGCAAGTACATGACAGAGGCAAAAGGATGCAAGTAAAAACGGTTTGATCTACGATAATAAACGAAGACCAACCGAATGAGAACAAGCAAAGACTATTTATCCAGAGCCTGCTGCAGCAAGAGCATCAGCTGCAGTCACTTGTGTTTTGGCAAAGACTCAAAGGCAGGCAGAGGAGTGAGAACATTTTATAGTGGAAAAAGAGAAGGTTTCAAGTATGCTCTGATAGCTGCCAGCTTTGCCTGTCACGGGCATTTTAGGAGGCTGAGGCAGGAGGATTTCTTGACCCCAGGAGTCTGAGACCAGCCTGGGCAACACAGTGAGATCTGGTCTCTACAAAAAATTAAAAATAAAATTAGCCAGGCATGGTGGCACATGCCTGTAGTCCCAGTGACTTAGGAGTTGAGGTGGGAAGACTGCTTAAGCCCAGGAGGCTGGGAATGCTACGAGCCACGATCGTGCCGCTGCAACTTTGGCCAGGGTAATAGAGTGAGACCCTGTCTCAAATAACTGCCAGCTTCTCTCATTTCTATCCCCGCTTCCAATTTAGGACCAACAAGAGAAAGCCAAATACGCACCCCTACCCAATCCCATTGGAAGTACCACCTCTAGTTAGCTGCCTGCTGCTTCCCCAGGCCACAGCCTCCCAACAGGGCAGACCTGAAACTTCTTGCTTTTTCCACTATCAAGTTTTCGCAGTCCTCTGCTTGACTTTGAGGTTTTACCAAATGCACTTGATGGTGGGTCTGTCTCTTGCTATGGTAAGCTCTGAATTGATAGCCTTTATTTGTTCTCCTGTAGGTGGTCTTTATTTCCATACAATCAAGTCTAAGCTGCCACCTGGACCATCTCAAGTCTCCTAAATGGTCTCACTCTTCAGCTCTTCTCCAATACCTAAGTTGATGCCAGTTATCTAAGTCTCTTTCTTTCTTTCTTTCCCTTTCTTTCTTTCCTTCCTTCCTTCCTTCCTTCCTTCCTTCCTTCCTTTCTCTCTCTCTCTTTCTTTCTTTCTTTCTGAGATGGAGTTTTGCTTTTGTTGCCCAGGATAGAGTGCAATGGTGTGATCTCGGCTCACCACAACCTCCGCCTCCCAGGTTCAAGCAATTCTCCTGCCTCAGCCTCCTGAGTAGCTGGGATTACAAGCATACACCACTATACCCAACTAATTTTGTATTTTTAGTAGAGACGGAGTTTCTCTATGTTGGTCAGGCTGGTCTCGAACTCCTGACCTCAGGTGATCCACCCACCTCAGCCTCCCAAAGTGCTGGGATTACAGGCGTGAGCCACTGCACCCAGCCCCAGTTACCTAAATCTTTCAAAGCACATAAAACAATAGAGTTGATGATGAAAAGCTTTGCATTGTGTTTGCGGCTGCCATGGTCAGTGTCTCCATCCATACTCCTGACTCTGGAGTGTATGCCTGGCTGATTCCCATGACAAGGTTTTCTCTGGCAGCCTGAACTGTAACACTCCCTCGGCAGTTCATAACCAGCCTCCTCACTCGTCCTGGGGGTAACTCTGGGGCATGCTCTCTACACTGATTCCCAGAGTTCCATGGCAAGATGAAGCTACAGTTGCTCATGGTGGCAGCTGGCTTGATATCTCACCGTTTTCTCAACTGCCTTTCCCTTCCATCCTTATCTCGCTTCAGCATTCCTCCACCATGGTTTCCTGAGATCACCTCCCAGTGAATTATTAACACTTGCTTTCAAATCCTTTCTCAGGGTGTGCGTCTGTGGGAACCCAAGAGAATACAGTGCCAGAATTAGAAATAACCCAAATCACGTTATTCAACTAACAACTAAAGGAAGAAAAGGAAACCAAATTGCCACTTCCCGTATAGGTTTTCACTAATATATATGCTTGGCAAGCATAAAGAAAAGAGAGTACCCAAGTTATTTTAAACAGAAGAAAAGAGAAGAAAAGAGGAAACACTGTTAAGGTTTTTGAATTAATACAAAACTAGAGGTAAAAGATTACAATGCAAATGATTAAAGACAGAATTAGCAAAAAAATAATGTGATGGAGGAGACCAATGGCTTTACATGGAATGGAAGAAAACGTGACAGAAAATCTATCATTTATGGTTGAGGGGGGAGTATTGTGCCATTAGTAAAACAGTAATATTAGAAACAAAAGGGCATTTTTTTTTTGAGACAGAGTTTTGCTCTTGTTTGTTGCCCAGGGTGGAGCACAATGGCACAATCTCAGCTCACTGCAACCTCCGCCTTTTGGGTTCAGGCGACTCTCCTGCTTCAGCTTCCCTAATAGCTGGGATTACAGATGTGTGCCACCACCCCCGTCTAATTTTTATATCTTTTTCAGTAGAGACGGGGTTTCACCATGCTGACCAGGCTGGTCTCAAACTCTTCACCTCAGGTGATCCACCCGCCTTGGGCTCCCAAAGTGCTGGGATTACAGGCATGAGCCACCATGCCTAGCCAAAAGCAAATGTTTTAGTAGAAGTTCTCAAATGTATTGGGCTCAGAACACAAGACACAATTTATATTTAAAATTATTAGGCCAGGTGCAGTGGCTCACACCTGTGATTCTGACACTTTGGAAGGCCAAAGAGCTTGAGATCAGACATTCGAGACCAGCCTGGGTAACATGGTAAAACCCTGTCTCTACAAAAACTACAAAAATTAGCCGGGGGTGGTGGTATGCACCTGTGGTCCAGCTACTCGGGAGGCTGCAGTGGGAGGATTGCTTCAGCCCAAAAGGCAGAGGTTGCAGTGAGCCAAGATCAAGTCACTGCATGACAGCCTGGGTGACAGAGCAAAACCCTGTCTCAAAAAACAAACAAATAAACAAAAATTATTGGGAACTCCAAAGTACTTTCATTTATAGTTAATATTTATCTATATTTACTGTATTACAAATTAAAACAAAAAATATAAAATATTTTTATTTCTTTTATTTATTTTTGAGATGGAGTCTGGCTCTGTCACTCAGGCTGGAGTGAAATGGTGCCATCTCAGCTCACTGCAACCTCCACCTCCTGGGTTCAAGTGATCCTTCTGCCTCAGCCTCCCAAGTAGCTGGGATTACAGGTATCCACCAACATACTCTGCTAATTTTTGTATTTTTAGTAGAGATGGGATGTCACTATGTTGACCAGCCTTGTCTCGAACTCCTGACCTCAGGTGATCTGCCTGTCTCAGCCTCCTAAAGTGCTGGGAATACAAGTGTGAGCCATCACACCCGGCCTATTTATTTTGAAACAGGGTCTGGCTCTGTCATCCAGGCTGGAGTGCAGTGGTGCAATCATGACTCACTGCAACATCCACCTCCTGGGCATAAGGGATCCTCCCACCTCAGCCCCCTGAGCAGTTAGGACTACAAGCTCACGACACCCCATCTTTTTTTTTTTTTTTTTTTTGAGTTACAGTCTCAAATTGTCACCTGGGCTGCTGCAGCCTCCACCTCCCAGATTCTCCTGCCTCAACCTCCTGAGTGGCTGGGATTACAGGCGCCTGCCACCACACCTGGCTAATTTTTTGTAATTTTAGTAGAGACGGGGTTTCACTATGTTGGCCAGGCTGGTCTTGAACTCCTGGCCTCGTGATCCACCCGCCTCACCTCCCAAAGTGCTGGGATTACAGGCGTGAGCCACTGTGTCAGCCTATTTTATCTTTAGTAGAGATGAGGGCTCACTATGTTGCCCAGGTTGGTCTTGAACTCCTGGCCTCAAGAAATCTACCCACCTAGGCCTCCCAATGTGCTGGGATTACAGGTGTGAACCACCACACCCAGCCTAAAATACCTTTAGTTAACTTCAAAAATAGCAACAATAAATACAATTATTTACTTGTTTATATTTTTATTTATTTATTTATTTTTGAGACAAAGTCTTACCCTGTAGCCCAGGCTGAAGTGAAGTGGTATGATCTTGGCTCACAGCAACTTCCACCTCCTGGGTTCAAGTGATTCTGCCTCAGCATCCTGAGTAGCTGAGATTACAGGTGTCTACCACCATGTCCAGCTAATTTTTTTTGTGTATTTTTAGTAGAGCCCGTGTTTCACCGTTTGGCCAGG
The DNA here is from genome assembly GCA_963573385.1 of Cacajao melanocephalus. Classification (NCBI taxonomy): domain Eukaryota; kingdom Metazoa; phylum Chordata; class Mammalia; order Primates; family Pitheciidae; genus Cacajao; species Cacajao melanocephalus. The sequence goes on along the minus strand of CAUYLG010044096.1, from coordinate 81,083 downwards.
CTGGTCTCAAACTCCTGACCTCAAGTGATCCACCCACATTGACCTCCAAAAGTGATGGGCTTATAGGTATGAGCCACCTCGCTGGGCCGATTTATTTATTTATTTATTTACTTATTTGAGACAGGGTCGCTCACTCTCTCACCCAGACTGGAGTACAGTGGCGCAATCTCAGCTCACTGCAACCTCTGCCTCTCAGACTCAAGCGATTCTCCTGCCTAACGCTTCTGAGTAGCTGGGATTACAGGCTCTCACTAGCACGCCCAGCTAATTTTTGTATTTTTTAAGTAGAGAAAAGGTTTCACCAGGTTATCCAGGCTGGTCTCGAACTCCTGACCTCAAATGACCCACCTGCCTCAGCCTCCCAAAGTGCTGGGATTACAGGTGTGAGCCACCATGCCTGGCCTATTTAAGACTGGGTTTCACTCCCATTGTCAGATATGTGATGCAGTAAGTTCCTCTTCAAAGATTTAACTTCCTTGTTCTTTGTTCTCAAAATCAACTTCCTTGTCCCTTCTCCTAAGCTACCAGCTCTATTGCAACCTGCCCCTACCAGCCAAAACGGCTCTTCCGTGACTACTTTTCCCACCTTTGCCATGTCCTGACAAGCCCAAACATGCTTCATACCACTAAATTCCTCTTCAAACTCAACTTCCTGGTCCTAATTCGTAAGGTTATAAATCAACCCAACTCCCCGCCCCCATTACTCATCCCCTTCTCTGCTTTGGCCTTCAAAATTTTCGTTTTATTACCTTATTTTAAAAAGTTTAAGTTTTAGCCACTCAAGATCAACTTAAATTGTACAGTCCAAACCCAGCCAATTAAAAAAAAAGACACAAAAACAAAACCTACGTTAAAAATAAAAACTTCTTTTGTCCTTTCTTCAGTGTGTTCTCAACAATGACCAAACGCACGAGCAACACCCTTCTACAAAAATAAATTTGCCTTGCTGAAAAACCTTTTGTCTGAGTGCTTGTGTTCTTTGTGACTTTGAGCTCTTATTTCTAACAACTTGGCAGCTCATCCAGGATTGCCTTTCTCCTCTAGGGAGAGATCCCTGACCATCTCTTGTGAGGAGATGTGTCCCACTGCCTCCTTGCAGTGGCCTCAGGGATGACGGATCAAGACCTCCCCCAGCATGACAAATAAACCCAGACTCTCAACAACTCAGACAAAAAAGATCCTCATGTACCGTGGTGACCAAGTAACTCTACACACTGACCAAGGTAAAAAACAGTCGAGGGGGCAACAAAATATTTAGTTGGTGGTTGAGATATCTTAGAGGTTAAAAGTGTGTAAATAAGATGCACAATTGAGTGTGAAGTGTGATGTCCAGATCTGAGGTTCCATGGTCATCTCATATAGCGTAAGGCATTTTTCTTTAGTGGGATTTATACCAACCCGCCAATACTAAGAGGGACCTAAAATTCCTACAAAAAAAGCAGCCAGAGAAAAACAAAACAAAAACTAAAGAGTGTGAGAAACCTCCAGTAAGGGGGGTTAAACCTCTAGATAAAGAACAGGCGAAAAATCCCTAAAATGAGGGGTTGAGCCTCTGGAGGGTACAAAAAATCTCTATTAAGAGAGGTTGAGCCCCACAGACACTTTTTCCAAGATAAAAAATATCCCAAACAGAGCAGGGGATAAAAAAGATAAAACTGACAACAGTAACATTCTCCCGATAGCCCCGTAAATCTCACACTATAATAATGAAAAGAGAATCAAACACAAAGAAAAGCAACAAATGATAAAAGTATTGTTGTTTTATTTAGACTCAGGAATCCATCATCAAACCCTCAGTTTTCTGGCCAAAGTTTAAGTCCAATGAAGATTGGGTATGTCAACCTTTAATTTAATATGTAAATGATGAAAGTCTAGTTTCTCAAAAAATTAATAAATAAATAAACTATGCTCTTCGTTAGAGACCTGTCCTTCTTTTTCCCTTAAAGACAACCAGGGAAAAACTCGATCTAGCACCCCTAAAAAAAAACTCAGACAAATTTGCTCCCATGCCCAAAGATCCTAATACGTAAAACCCCCTAAACTACCTTCCTCCACCAAACATCCCATTCCTCTTCCCCCTCAAAAAAATGCCCAAGATCCTTCCCCTTCTCCCATTGTCCCCTTTAAAATCCTGATTCTCAAAAATTGCCATCCCATGAGCCAATTCATTACCAGCCCAAATGCCCTCCCCAAAAAAGACTGCAACATAAAAAAACAATTCAAAACTTCCCTTTTCCCTCTACCTCTAAAAAATTAACTCCAGCTCTCTTCCCCTTAAGGGAGGTGCTTCTAGGAGGAGGAAAACATTGGCTTCATAAATGCCCCATTAACCAACTCAGAGGTTCCAAAATTAAAAACAAACAAACAAAAAAAACCTCAATCCACTCTTACACAATCCCTATAAAGTAACAGACCAAATTGACTAATTTTTAAGACCCCAGTTATATACTTGGGCCAAGTTAAGGTCTATCCTAGGCATCCTCTTTTCAGGTAAAGAGAGGGACACAATCCACAGGGCCACTGTAATAGTCTAAAAACGTAAACATCCTCCTGGCCAAAACCATTCCTACCACAGACCACTCGGGAGCACGTCTGCTCGGAGCTCTTGTCCAGCAAGAGGGTTCCAAACTGGATAGGGGGGTGCACGGGAAAATAAGACAGACAGACAAACAGACGGGCGAGATCTGGAGGGTTGAGAAGTCAATGCTTCGCCAACCACTTTATTTTGCTCAAGGTCAGTTTATATACATTTTCTAAAGAAGTCACTTACGTCAACTGAGTACATGATTCCTTTTCGATAAGGGGGAACAGAAAGGTCCAAGACATAATCAGGTCAGGCAGGTCGTTCCTTGTTATCTATTCCATCAGTTTCTTAATCTAGCTACAAAGTAAGTTCTCAACTATCTAAGACAGTAAATCACTACTTTTCTAAGGGGTTAGTAAAGGCAAAACAGAAGCATGCTTGTAAAAGTAAAACACAATAGAACACATGACTGCTAAGTATAGGGGCAAACTGCATCCCATGACCACATAGCTATCTGGCCATTGTCCTCAACAGTTTACACTTTAACCAAATCCTCTTTTGATTTCTTCTTTCCTTAGCTCGACTTCCTCCAACTGGAGACACTGTGTCTGGGCTCAAACTCACTTGTTTGGTGAGACCCAATGTCTGGGGGTCTCACACAGGAGTGTTCCCCACACAGACCAAAAATCTCCAGCCCAAACCCTCAATCAAATAGTAACAATACAGTACACCAAAACAAATTTAAAATCTCAAAAAAACAGTAATTAAAAACATTCAAAAATCAATACTCCAAGTCCAAAATATTTCCCAAACATTTAATATACAGCAAAAAAAAGATAAAGGGCCTATAAAATTCTTAAATAGCCAAAAAAAAAAAAAAAAAAAAAAAAACAAGTCTAGATTTAAAAGATCCTCTTAGACAAAAAATGCTAAAGGTATATTTTGTTACAAACAGTTGGCCAAATTTTACTAAAAAATTTTAAAAATCAGACCGTTAAAGAGCTTTTAAGAAAAGCTAAAAAAAATGTGTAAAAAAGTTTAAAAAACAAAACAAAAAATTATGTTATTCACATTTTAACAAAGAAAACCCCAAAAAATAAGAGCCCCAGATACTACCTTCCATTGCCCAAAGTTCCACACACTTCTAAACAAAGTCTCAAAGGGCCAAAACTTATAAAAGATTTAAGTCTTCACACGTTAAGCCATGTAAGGGACATAGGGAGGTGAGACAAGGGAACCTGGGAACAGGAAGAGAAGGAAGATAAATGTTTCAAATATTAAAAATAAAAAAAAAAAGTCATTTTAAGAAAAAATGTCCCAAATAAAAAAAAGTCACTCTACTTATGACCTTTAAAAAAAAAAGGAGCTCTGCTCTTTTTATCTTGATTCCCACCAAGAGGCCTTAATAAATTGAAAGATGAAATCTAAACATAAAGTTATAACCTGTTTAATACATTCAAAAACAACTCACTCCTATGTTTGTTCTCCTCTACCTAATGTCCCCTGCTCCTCAAACTTTTTGTCTCAAAAAAAATTTTTCAAACAAAAATATTAAAAGATAAAAAGGTCAAATACAAAAATCAATTAACTCATATTAAACTTGTACTAATCTCTAAGACAAAAACTAACCTATTAAAAAGAAACTTAATGTTAAAATTAAGTATAGGCCTACATGTGGACCCAAAAAGATTCCTCATCTCATTAAATTTACTTACCACCACAAAAGAAAAATACATCGACCCTGATATATAGTTTAAAAAAAAAAAGACTTCAAGTTCCTCCAACACAAAGTTAAAAACCCCTAAAAAAAAAAAAAAATTCCCCTAAAAGACAAAATAAACTTAAAGCCTGTGATTAAAATTCTCATTAAAGATAGGCTCCTTAAACCCTGTATGTCTCCTTATAATATCCCCATATTACCTATTTTAAAAAATCAAACACAAGGCTATGGTAATCAAAACAGCATGGTACTGGTACCAAAACAGGGATATAGACCAATGGAACAGAACAGAGGCCTCAGAGGCAATGCCACACATCTACAACCATCTGATCTTTGACAAACCTGACAAAAACAAGCAATGGAGAAAGGACTCTCTGTTTAATAAATGGTGTTGGGAAAACTAGCTAGCCATGTGCAGAAAGCAGAAACTGGACCCCTTCCTGACACCTTACACTAAAATTAACTCCAGATGGATTAAAGACTTAAACATAAGACCTAACAGCATAAAAACCCTAGAAGAAAATCTAGGCAAAACCATTCAGGACATAGGCATAGACAAGGACGTCATGACTAAAACACCAAAAGCACTGGCAACAAAAGCCAAAATAGACAAATGGGAACTAATCAAACTCCAGAGCTTCTGCATAGCAAAAGAAACAGTCATTAGAGTGAATCAGCAACCAACAGAATGGGAAAAAATTTTTGCAATCTACCTGTCTGACAAGGGGCTAATATCCAGAATCTACAAAGAACTAAAACAGATTTACAAGAAAAAAACAAAATGCCCATTCAAAAGTGGGCAAAGGATATGAACAGACACTTTACAAAATAAGACATGTACAAGGCCAACAAACATATGAAAAAATGCTCATCATCACTGGTCATTAGAGAAATGCAAATCAAAACCACATTGAGATACCATCTCATGCCATTTAGAACAGCGATCATTAAAAAATCTGGAGGCAGCAAATGCTGGAGAGGATGTGGAGAAACAGGAACACTTTTACGCTGTGAATGGGAGTGTAAATTAGTTCAACCATTGTGGAAGACAGTGTGGCGATTCCTTAACGACCTAGAAATAGAAATTCCATTTGACCCAGCAATCCCATTACTGGGTATATATCCAAAGGATTATAAATCATTCTATTATAAGGACACATGCGCCAGGCACGGTGGCGCGTGCCTGTAGTCCCAGCTACTCAGGAGGCTGAGGTGGGAGGATCGCTTGAGCCCAGGAGTTCTAGGCTGTAGTGTGCTATGCCAATCGGGTGTCCGCACTAAGTTCGGCACCAATATGGTGACCTCCTGGGAGCGGGGGACCACCAGGTTGACTAAGGAGGGGTGAACCAGTCCAGGTTGGAAACGGAGCAGGTCAAAACTCCCGTGCTAATCAGTAGTGGGATCATGCCTGTGAATAGCCACTGCACTCCAACCTGGGCAACATAGCAAGACCCCGTCTCTGTTTAAAAAGTACTTTATTTCATTTTTATAAAAAAAAAAAAAAAGGACACATGCACACGTATGTTCATTGCAGCACTGTTTACAATAGCAAAGACTTGGAACCAACCCAAATGCCCATCGATGATAGACTGGACAGAGAAAATGTGGCACATATACACCATGGAATATTATGCAGCCATAAAAAACGATGAGTTCGTGTCCTTTGTAGGGACATGGATGAACCTGGAAACCATCATTCTCAGCAAACTGACACAAGAACAGAAAATCAAACACCACATGTTCTCACTTGCAGGTGGGTATTGAACAATGAGAACATACAGACACAGGGAGGGGAGCATCACACACTGAGGTCTGTTGGGGGGAAATAGGGGAAGGACAGCGGGGGGTGGGGAGTTGGGGAGAGATAGCATGGGGAGAAATGCCAGATATAAGTGATGGGGAGGAAGGCAGCAAATCACACTGCCGTGTGTGTACCTATGCAACAGTCTTGCATGTTCTTCACATGTACCCCAAAACCGAAAATGCAATAAAAAAATTAAAATATATATATATATATATGAATATGGGTCTTACCAGGTGCAAACAGAAAAAAAAAGTTTTATTATATACAGTGGGCCCTTGAACAATGCATGGGTTAGGGGCACTGACCCCCCGCTTAAAGTCAAAAATTCACATCTGACTGACTCCCCAAAAACGTAACTACTAACAGCCTGTTGTTGACGGAAACCCTTACTAACAGAAACAGTCCAGTAACACACATTTTGCATGCTATATGTATTGTATACTGTATTCTTTCAATAAACTGAGGTAGAGAAAAGAAAATGTTATCAAGAAAATCAGAAGGAAGTGAAAATACATTCATAAAGTGGAAGCAAATCATCATAAAGGTCTTCATCCTCACTGTCTTTGAGGAGGAAGGAGGAGGAAGAGGAGGGGTTGGTCTTGTCTCAGGGGTGGGAGAAGTAGAAGAGGTGAAAAGGAAGTGGAGCTGGTATTGTAACTCCTGCCCATAATCCCAGCTACTCAGGAGGCTGAAGTGGGAGGATCGCTTAAGACCAAGAGTTCGAGGCTGCAGTGAGCTGTGATAGCACCACTGCACTCCATCATGAGAGACAGAGGAAGACCCCTACCTCTAAACAAACAAACACAAAACGAAAACGCAAAGGGGGTGGAAGTGGAAGCAGGAGAGGCACCCATACTCAGTGGAACTTTTCCTGAAAAAAAGCTGAATATAAGTGAACCTGTGAAGTTGAAACACATGTTGTTCAAAAGTCAGCTGTAATGTGAAAAGGGCCATCATAAAAATGGTTGCAAAGTGTCATCAGAGCAAGAAAAGGAGTGACTGATTCTTCTTCAGCAGGTAAGAGAGCAGTCACGAAAGAAGTAATAGTTGACCTGTGATTGAGGAATGAGCTAGTGTTCCATGGGAGGGGGAGTAGAAAGAGGGAGTCCAAGCAGAGGAGAGCAGAAAGCCAAAGGCACCATCATCAACCAAGATTTTTTTTATTTTCAAGATGAATTGATTGAGCCAGGCATGGGGCGTGGTGGCTCACACCTATAATCCCAGCACTTTGGGAGGCAGAGGCGAGCAGATTGCTTGAGCTCAGGAGTTCATTTGAGACGATCATAGGAAACATAGTGAGACCCTGTCTCTACAAAAAAAAAAATTAAAAATTAGCCCGGCATGGTAGCACACATCTGTAGTCCCACCTACTTAGGGAGCTGAGGTGGGAGGATCACTTGAGCCTGGGGGGTTGAGGCTACAGTGAGCTATGATCGCACCACTGGACTCCATCCAGCCTGGGTGAAAGAGCAAGGCACTGTCTCTAAAAAATAAAATAAAATAAAAATTTAAGAAAGATGAATTTATTGTTTAACTAGATTCTACTTCCTCTTAGAAGTAACTTGCATATCGTAAAACAAACAAACAAACAAAATACAGAAGGATTCAAAGAGAAAAAAGAGAAAAATATAAGTTTTTCCTTTCTTAGCTCCCCCACATTACCCAACCCTACTTCCTAAGGATAAATGATTCAAAAATGTCCTGTGTATAAACAGTAAGAGGACCACCCACAAATAACAGGATTCTTTCTTAAATACTGTTCTGAGATTTGCATTCTTAACGATACACCTTTTATATCTTTAGATACATACAGAGACAGTTGGGTTGTCTTCACTCTTTTTAAAGGCAGCATAAATAAAGGTGGCACAAACAAGGCTGTATAATAATTTTTTTGAGACAGAGTTTCTTTCTTGTTACCCAGGCTGGAGTGCAATGACATGGTCTTGGCTCACTGCAACCTCCACCTCCCGAGTTCAAGTGATTCTCCCGGCTCAGCTTCCCATATACCTTCCCAGGCACCTGCCACCACACCTGGCTACTTTTTTTTTGTATTTTTAGTACAGACGGGGTTTCACCATGTTGGCCAGGCTGGTCTCGAACTCCTGACCTCAGGTGGTCCACCTGCCTTGGCCTCCCAGAGTGCTGGGATTACAGGCGTGAACCACCACACCCAGCCTAATACTTTATTTAAACAGCCCCTTACTGACTGATCCATCAGAGCTTTTAAGAAGGGACAAACTTGATTAGCTTCTTTCAAAAAGTAATTCTGGGAAATACCAAAAAAAAAAAGCTATTGAGTAGGTGGTTTAAGCAAGTTACAATAAACCAAGATGCTAACATCTTCACTTTCTGTGCCTCCTCTCACACTTGCAGTCACAAATTACAGTCCCACGACCCTAGAATGAGTACTTTAGGACTCTATTTCTGTTTCTTCCACATACTTGTAATATTTCAGAAAAGCTGCCTGATATTTTGGGGTCTTTACTGCACCATCTGGAGAGAAGAGATAAGATTGTTTTTATTGGCTAGGAGTCATTCATAAAGCATTTTTGTTTTTCAGTGAAAAGTAGCTATATTGAGAAAAGAGAACCTAAGTAATAGCACAAGGTCAGTATACTTAGAACCTCCAACCGGTGGCGGTGACTCATGCAAGAGTCGAATCACCAGTCGGCCTCACCCTGCCTTCCTTCCTCTTACCCATGGGGAAGAAACAACCTGCCCACTGAGTGACAGCAGGACCCTCCTAAGCAGTTCAAGTATGTTTGCGCTATGGGCTGTGCGGGAGGACCCACAGAGCTACAGGAGGCAAATACTAGAACTTCATTTCTTCCTTTTTTTTTTTTTTTTTGAGACAGAGTTTCATTCTTGTCACCCAGGCTGGAGTGCAATAGCATAATCAGGGCTCACTGCAACCTCTGCCTCCCAGGTTCAAGAGATTCTCCTGCCTCAGCCTCCCAAGTAGCTGGGATTACAGGCGCCCACCACCACGCCTGGCTAATTTTTGTATTTTTAGTAGAGATGGGGTTTTGCCATGTTGGCCAGGCTGATCTTGAACTCCTGACCTCCGGTGATCTGCCCGCCTCGGCCTCCCAAAGTGCTGGGATTACAGGCATGAGACAGCACGCCCGGCCCATTTCTTTCGTTTTATATTTATGTTTCTCTCATCCTTTAATGTTTACATTTTATCAAATTTGCATTTCCATTTTTCTTCTGCCACTGAATTTTATTCAGATTTAATATATATTTTATATTGGAAAGCCTTTTATCGGTTGAGTGAAAGATTAAAATTTGAAGTTTGTTTTTTATTTCCTATGAACGTAGGTCTTTAAATTTTTTATTAAAAGTCTTCTGGATTTCAATGATCGTCACAAATATTAGTAGTACACCATTGGGGAAATGATAGAATATGTTATATGAAAAGTAAAAAAAACAATTGGAAATGTTCATCTTAATAAAATTTTGCTTCGGTCTTTTTCCAATCAGTTCCTATATCTATAGATGAATGTGACACAGAGCACAGCATTAATTCTATCCCCACCTTCCTTTTATATAGATGAAAATGCTGAAAATCCTTATTCACTTAAATAAGTAGTTGGAAATCAGACATTTTACTACAGCAAGGTCATTCAATTGCTGAATTGTCTCTGAGTATTGTTCCCCAAATACTGCATAGTTACATATTCTGAAAGCTTATTTTCAAATGATGTATCAGCTGGCAATGCAGTCAGGTTCTTCTTCAATTATGTTGTAAACCAAGAATTGGAAACCACACGACTTAAAAAGGAATCGCTAACCACTCAGTAGTCCATCACTTTCTTAACCCCACCCCAACACTTCAAATGAGCCCTCTGTGCCAAGGTTTTAATGCTACCAGGCAATACTCTATAGTAAAATCTGGGCTGGGGGGAGAGGCATGCCTTTCTTCTGTAAAGTAGGAAAGGGAGCCGTTATGAAAGGGAAATCGAAGAAACACCTTGACCGCAGTGGCATTTTCAGGCAAATCAATTCATCTGCAAGTTGATGATCTTCAAATTGATTAATTAAAACTTTCCATGCTCACAAAGCAGGGAACACCTTTTGCAGGGCCACGTCCCCAATCCTCTGGGTTGTGTAGCCACTGGGTGAGGAGAGGGAGAGGTACCGAGCCACAAGGTGGCACCTGTTGAAGAAAGTGGCCAGTGAGAAACTCCTGTGGTAAGCAGGCAGCTGAAGGACATTTAAAGACAGGTGTGTCCAATGAGCAGTGTTAAATAAGTTGCTATTTTCTTCCTATAAATCATCCCTGTCTCCCCAAACCTTGCTAACCACGAGTGTATCACAAGAAGGGGTTTGTGGAAATCAGCCAAAGAAAGTGAGTTCCACTTTTGGTCACCATATGGCAGAGAACAGAACAGGTGGAGGAACGAGACAGGGAGAGGTTCAAGAACCCCACTGAAGCGGAAACTCAGAGCCAGAACTGATTGTGGGAACAAAACCCTTCAGGAACCATGAAACCCTTGAGGAAGACATTGGATTTCACCCAGCGGGTGGAGCAAGAGTTTGTATTAATTTTGTTTTGATCTCAGAAGACAAGATGATCTCAGCTAAAAGCTGAATTACTCAGGACAAATTCATGTCTGGAGCAAGGGGCAGAAGCCAACCAAAGTCCTGTAGCCACTGGGTCCTTGCCAACACCAAACCCAAGGGCTTGGCTCTAAGATACGTGCTCAAAACTCTCTGCTCTGTCACTTTGTCACTTGCCCTTGGTGACCTGGAGACGGTGCCCTCTCTAGGGCTCAGGATCTTTACCTGTAAACTAAAGATATTGGTTATACCCAGCTCACTCATTCCTTGTGAAGATTGAGTACAATCAAGTATGCAGCACGTAGCTCACAGTCCCTGTGAGCTGTAACTATTAGTATTACAGGTTCTATTATTTTGTCCTCTGTTTAAATAGCAAATGTCCAGATTTTCTTTACACATCTTTTACAATTCATCACTCATTCATTCAACAAAGATTCGTTAAATGCCTTTTATGTGCAGAGGACAAGGAGAACAAAAATGTAATTGTTTATATATGGTAGTTTTTATTTACTTATTAAATTTATATCTTCATTCCTAATAGATTTTGAGTCAAAAAGTATGCACCAGAACAATTAAAGCTTTTACTCCACAGGTTAAAAAAAATCATAGCAAAGCAAGAATTGGTGTTATCAGGGAGGGGAGCATCACACACTGGGGTCTGTTGGGGGGTGACTATGGGAGGGACAGTGGAGGGTGGGGAGGTTGGTGAGGGATAACACGAGGAGAAATGCCAGTTATAGGTGACGGGGGATGGAGGCAGAAAACCACATTGCCATGTATGTACCTATGCAACAATCCTGCATGATCTGCACATGTACCCCAGAACCTAAAGTACAATAAAATATATATATATTTAAAAAAGAATTGGTGTTACACAATGAGATAAAAATTAAAAGGTTAATATATAGATATTAGACCAAAATGGTCTACATGATTAGCTACTGGAAGTGGGCTGTGCTGAATTGCCTAATTACCAAAGCAAAGCCAAAAACATGACAATTACAAAATCTACATTGCCCATAAGGTGACACAAGTGTTATTTATTGGACAGGCTACAGCTGTCAGTAGTTGTGAGACCCGAGGAAAGTTATCCCAGGCGACAGTGAATGATGTACTATGATGGAGTGCGACAGTGGACGATGTCCTGAAGAATATTTCTACAACAACTACGACAATATTGCATTTCTGTTTAATGACTAAAATAAGTTAATTAAGATATAAAGGAAACTGAAGACTTCTTCAGGGACCCAGTAGAGAATAAGAGAGATGAATCCTGGCCAAAAAGGAGGGTTAAGCGTTATGATTTATGATTGCTCCCATTCCAGGCTGGGTCCTGTCCACACGGACAGTGCGAAGCAGGGAGGGAGGGGTTGTACTACGGCCACTGTGCCTCAGAAAATCGGATGCTGTCTCACACAATCGCTTCTTCCCAGGCCTCTGAGGACTTAACACCAGAACACATTTTGGTAAAAATTATTCTGTGATCTGGCTTGGTCCCAGGTAGATTTAGAATGCGGACAGCTTGGGCTCATGATTCAGGAGCAGCACCACTTATTTCATTGCAGACATCTTTGCCTCATTCCAGAGACTAGAATTTCATAGTTCCAGGGTGGGGCCGGGGCCTTGACATTTTTAAGGAACTCCCCAGTGATTCCGTGCTGATGACCCATGGACCACACTCTGGGAAACGCTAATTTAGGAAGGATGAATGAATCCCTCTTTCTGCCTAAAATGTAGCTACAGAGAGGAGGAAGTTATGGTCAAGGTTATATTTACTGCCAAGAGCCCAGAGGACATATTCTTGCCACAGGTTTCTAAAAGAGCTATACATATGTAATATATTTGAATAATCTTATAAAAATTCAGAACATAACCAGACTTTTATGTCAGACTAGAAGATGGACAAGGAGGAATATTCCCAGGTTAGGGCCAATATTTCCTCAAAACAGAATTTTGTGCCTGCTTCAAGGCTGGGTCCAGAAATCTACACTGGAGGACACCACTGATACCACTGAAAAAAATTAAAGCACTTATAAACTTCTCACCATTGCTTTTTTAAAATATCTCAATAAATCACCCATGAAACAACTAACTTTAAATTGTCCTGATAAAGCTTCCAGGGCAGAATTAGTTGGAAAATGTACCCCTGGGCATCTGAATGAGCTGAGCCACTATACATAATTGTGGCTTATCAGCCAGCTGAATTTTGAAGGGCATTTTTTTCATAAATGTGGTCTTACAAGGTTTTAGAATTGCTGGTTTTAAGCCATTCTTTCTGACACGACTTATACAGCAGGCCCACTTTGAGACGTTTAATTCTGATTATAAACCCACATCGTCAGCAAATGGAACCACAGCTGTATGATCCTAATGCACTTAAAAGCAGTTCAAATCATGAATGTACATTTTTTATGAGAGGCGTGACAGGGAAGAAAAATATACCCCTCTTTTAAACTACTCATACTCATCTAACCTTTCAGTATACTGTTCTTCCTGCTGATTTTGAACCTCACAGTGGTACTAATTTACAAGTTATGTCCACACATCAGTAACTGGGATGTATACTCAATTCCTTTGACCTGATTCTGACCAACTCTTTTATGTTATTTTTTCTTCCCTTTGCACTACTGGAAGGCTAGATTGTGACTGATTCATGTCCGAGATGAAAGGCGACGAAAACTGTGAACAAGCTAGTCCTTGATCTACTTCTCCATACCAACAATCAACAGTGAATAAGCTCTCAAAGCTCACTTATCAGCCAGAGAAACCAAACCAGCAATTCATCAAGGGACAACTGGTGCCTCTAGATGGACTCTTCCAAATGGCTCGGTAATTTATGCGGGTAAAGAATTTTCCTGTTTGAATATGGGACAGACTAGCATGTTCTTAGGTGGAATCACATGAATGAAAGAGAAGGGCCAGAAAGACAGGGTCCAAGACTCTCCCCGCACTGCTTGACCACAATAGCTCTGGTTTCACCTATTTTCTTTGGCTATTCTTTAAATAATTGTCTTGTACAAGGTTTAAATATAACCTAGAGAAATTATCCTGGGTCCATCCAGAGAAGACACTCCAATGGAGTTGTTACAAATAAACAAAATAATCCATTATGATAGATCAGGAGGAATTCAGGTGGCAAGAAGTATTCACCAGGTATTTTAATTAACTTTAGTATCTAATTAATTATATTAACGAGGAAGCATTATCAGACCAAATAAGTTCAGGCTATTTTGTTCCTTGTGTTATGAAACCAGAATAAGACCAGAATAAAAAATTCCTGGCCTCTCCAATTTTGCTCACAAAATTTATGAACAGGGATCTTTGCCCATTGTTGTGACGTTAATCTCATTTCCAATGTCCAAACTTAGAGATTCTCACGTGGAATTTGTTAATACTGGAGTTTGGGGAAAGTGATAGATTTAAAATATAATCAGTGATGGCCTCTTCCAAATTCTATTTCATATGACACCTCATAACCAGGTCAATTTGGGAATCTGTTTTGTCTCTCTGTTTTCTCATTTTTAAGTTAATGGAGAGTCCCTGTCAAGACAAAAATTTGAAGAAAAAAGATTTACAATTTACCCAGCTATGAAATTGATAAAGCCAGTTTAATTTTTCAACAGTTTGTTGAAAACAATGAGAAACTTATCAGATTTTAAGGTTTAGCTTCAAGATCTTCAAACAGCAAAAAGTTCGCAATAAAATTAGAAGGCACCTCATTTCACCTCGTGCTCTGCAATCCCTAATCTCACTGGTCACATTTGCAGAACATGCAGTGTGCTGATGAGATAAAATTGACCACTCAGGCCAAGCGTGTGACCCAGGGAGGCGAATAAGTAGGAAGAAACTAACCATTTTGTCTTTAACACTAGCTTCAGGGTAAAAACAAGATTTATTCTGTGCTATCCTGCAGATATATAGTTTTTTTTCCCAAAGAAATATTGTCAATGTGATTGAAGAAAAATAATATGGTCATTTAAATTTTATTATATTTTTATAATAAAAAGAGCCCCTATGAGGTATATACTATCTCATATACAAAAAAACTTGGGTTCGAAGGGGTTAAAAAAATCAGTTTGCTTTGAATTTTTGAGTTAGAATGTACCTTTGAAGTAAACAAGTCTAACCAACCACTGAATGCAGAAATTGCATCTCCAACTGTGGTTATTTACTCTCAGTTTGACTATGTTCTATGATTCCAGAAAGCTCATTTTATTTTTGACAATACTAATTATTACAAAGTTCTTTCTCATATGAAGGTAAAATCCACTTCTCCATGAATTTCTCAATGGGCCTTATTTCTGTGCCTTGTACTACACAAAATAAATCCAACCCCTTTACACATATAACTCTTAGAATTTTGGAGGTTCCCATTTTTATTGAAGGCTTTTATCCCATTACAATTCTGGTCATCGTTTTATGGAGACATTTCAATTCATAAGGAGCTCTCTAATAATAATAATCAGGCTGGGCACAGTGGCTCATGCCACTAATCCCAGCACTTTGTGAGGCCACAGCAGGAGGATCACTTGAGTCCAGGAGCTCCAGGCTGCAGCGAGCTATGATCATGCCTTTGCGCTCCAGCCAGGGCAACAGAACGAGACTGTCTCAAAAACAAACAAAAAAAATCTTGACCCTGTCACCTAACATGTAAGTTATTCAAAATGTTTTCGTCCACATTTTTATATGTCTTCTACATGTTTACCCAATTCAATGGTAAAAATATTGACAAGATGACTTACGGAAGCTTCCTAAATTAATTATCATTAACAAATGGTCTTTAGAGACCAGCTATTGTCTCCACCTGAGGGATGTAAGCTTGCCTATATGCCTGTTATAAAATGCAAGTTGTATTATTATCTTGCTATGGCCAGGCCAAAGATACAAGATGATTGCCATTAAAAAGCTTGATTTAATTTAATAATTCCACAATGAATCCATAGAACATCACATTGTATCCCACAAAGATACACAATCATTATGTGTCAATTGAAAATAAAATTTAAAAAACAGAAAGATAGTTTGTTACTCAAAATTCCCAGGAGGAGGGGGCTCACCTGGCCATGCTGGCCACGGGACAGCACCCACCTGTCAGGAGGCAGCAGGAGCCAGAGGGGAGCCTGGGAAAAGCCTTTATTGTGATTTTCTAGGGCAGGAATGGATGAAGTAGGACAGGTTTAGGTTCAGGTTTTCTAGCAGCTGAACAGGTTTAGGATCGCACTGTTTCTATAATGTCAGCAGGTTCTGGGGTTTAGGGATATTCCCTAGTTGTCTGGTGCCTGGCTCTGGGATGTTTCAGTGCAGAGGGCCAGGGTCCCAGGCTGCAGAAGCCTGCTGACAGGAGAGGGATGGGCACGTAAATCAGAATTGGTTTATTTGTATCTCCAAGGCAGGTGTGCAGGCAAACTGTTCGCTATGGCTAAGAATTATTTAGCCCTGGGAGGGGCAGCCTCTCACCATGGTCAGTGATGCCCCAAATGCCAAAAAATTAAAAAAAAAAAAAAACAGAGAATAAGAAAATATACTTAATATGATGTCCCCAGTGTATCTGTAAGGACAGTGCCCTGCTCTGACCTAATTATGCCATGCCTGTGGCATTTACTGAGCCATCTGTCTGAGCTTTTTTCACTTGTTAAGAATGCAAATTTCCAAGAGCTTCTGAGGCTAAAAACCTTGAACACTGTGCGTGCAGCAAACAAACCTATCTCCTAAAAGGCCCCTTAGCATGAAGAGCCGCTGGGGACCCACAGGCCTCAGGCAGCTTCCAGGCTGCAGGGACAGCCCTGCAGAACCCGTCCTTCCTGAAACAGATTTTCTAGTTCCTCAGGCAAGGGAATTTGACTTTCAATTGCCTGACATTTCTTATTAAAACCTTTCCTGACAAGCTAGAATATCACGCTTACAAGCTATAGTTCTGTGGTACATTTTCCAGGTTTCCAGGCAGGGACGTGGACTAAGAGACCTGCCAACAGTCTGAACATTCATCTGTGCTCTCAGCCAGCAGAACTGCTGACATAGGGTTACAACTGGGATCGTTCTGCCTGTAAGAATAAGCCTGCTAGGATCCAAAAGGACAGGACGTGTTCAGAACCTCTCAAATTTCTCTGCTTGCTGACCCCTTCCTCTATAGACACAGCTCTGCGAAAACACAGCCAAAGGCATAAAGGACAAGCGCCAATTGTCACGTGCCTTCTCTCTTCTGAGTAACTTCTCTAAAAATCTGGAAAAGCAGAAAGCAATAGCCAGAACAAAAACCATGAACATCCTCACTTACGGCTCACTCTAGAGCTGATTCCTGGACTTGCTGGCCACTGTCAGAAAGGAAGGCAGGGTTAGACTGCCTGCATGGACGCAGTATGGCTGGGCAGCGTCACTGACGTTTCCTGCCGGGGACTGTCACCTCCCACCTAAAATCTTGGTGCTATTGAGGCTTTGGTGAGTATCATGTCTACATTTCTTTTTCTTCCTAAAGTCGTGTGGTGGATGAGGCAAAACTTCATAGCCCAATTCATTCAACTTCGGAAGCGTTGGTTGTGTGGTGTGTAGTCAGGCATTGTCGAGAAGGATTGAGCCCTTTCTGTTGACCAATGCTGGCTGCAGGCGCTGCAGGGGTAGAAATCTGGGGGTGAGGATGCCCATTGAAAACTCCTAATAAGGTTTTCCTCCCTTCCCCACTCCCTCCAAAGTGGCAGCAGAATGCTCTCAAATGTGAAAGTTGCGAAAATGCTATCCCACTGGTGGGGGAGCAGGGCAGGAGGAGATAAAAAAGTGCAAAACTCACTAAGTTAAGTTCTTTGATTTCTCAGAGCCAAGATGGACTTCACACCAGGAAATACACTGCGTGTAGCTTTGACAAACTCTAAGACAAGTGGGGTTCATATTCCACCTGGCCCACTCGTTGGGTAACCTCAGGCAAGCTATTCCTCTCCTGGAGTCTACAATTCTACATCTGAGGAGCCAGAACGCACATGATACCCACCTCAGAGGGCATTGTGAGGGACGCAGGAAGTCAGGCATGTGAAAGCACTTCACAAAGTGCCCAGCACACCCGGGGTCCTCTCATCTCACAGGGGACAAAGGTCCTCATTGCCTGCCCTGTGATGGGGGCCGAGGGCAGAGAGGACTCTTTATAATGGCACACGAGCCGTAGGACCCACAGGTAACTGATCCCTCTGCCACCTCCCTTTCACGCACACCTCCAAAAAAAATGTTCTTGTGAAAATAGCAGAGATTCAACCTGCAGTGAAAGAAACCCAAGAAGTTCATGTGCTCCACTGGCCCCGCTCCACGAGAGCAGGGACCTTGTCTTTCCTGCTCAGCACTGCAGCTCCCTGCTCAGCCCATCTTCTCAATGTCAATGCCCAGAACATCACTACTCGGGCAGCATGATTTTGTGCTAGCGTATCTACCGTGTCCTTTATTTTCTGGGTTCTGATGCTTTGGCTTCTGGGGGCTTGCTGATCCAGAAGGTGCTGCCCCTCCCAGGGTAGCCAATTCCTAGAAGGGGAAAACGACTCACCTGAGAGCTCATCTTTCAAATGCAAAGCAACCAATCCCGACTCCATTCCCGCCACCTCCTTCATTGCCCTCTCACACTCTGGGCCATTATTTTCCTTCTCTCATTATCCTAGGGCCAGGTACCAGACAACCAGGAACAGCCCCTATACCCCAGAGCCCACTGAAATTATTTAAATGAGCTAATCCTAAGCCTGCTTACCCTTCCTCACCCGTTCCTGCTCATGGAAACCAACATAAAGTGTCTTGCGCATTTTTTCACTGTCTCTGCTGCCTGACCGACCCTGACGCTTCCCCGTCCTCCCTTTGCCCCCATGCTATGGTGTGCCCCTTCCTCTTAGGAACTGTGAGTAATAAACTATCTTTTCAATGGCAGTCGTCTTTTGAGCCGTTGGTCTTGCCATACCTAAATAAGAATAAAACCTATATTAAAACAGCTGGGCATTGAAAGTTCAAATAAGAAAAAGATATCCCCTCGTGGTATTTTAAAATCAGAGCCACTTTAAGCAGCTGGCCAGGCAGTCAGCTACGCTGAGCTAATTTCTAGAGGCATGACAGCAACACTAGAATAACTCAGAAGTTTAGTGTGGGGCGATCCAGATTCCCTACACAGAAGAATATAAACCTGCCCCATGTCCTGCGAAGCATTGGGCTGGTGCAAAAGTAATTGCGGTTTTGAACCATGAATTTTAAATCATTATAACTAGGCTCAAACACATCTTTATTCATCAAAATAGGAGCCATAACAAACAACACATTTTTGCCAATGAGAAATAAGTTGTTTATTCCTGTAGCTTAAAAGTCCATGCTTCAGGATTCACTGAACTCTTGGAAAGCATTTCTGCATTCTGCTGGTTGTGGAAGCGTTTTCCCTGCAACACATTGTCAAGATGCTTGAAGAAGTGGTAGTCGGCTGGCAAGAGGTCAAGTGAATGCAGTGGATGAGGCAACACTTCACAGCTCAATTCATTCAACTTTTGAAGCATTGGTTTTGTGACGTGCCGTTGGGCATCGTTGGGGAGAATTGGGCCCTTTCTGTTGACCAATGCTGGCTGCAGGCGCTGCAGTTTTCTGTGCACCTCATTGGTTTGCTGAGCATACTTCTCATCTGTAAGGGTTTTGCTAGGATTCAGAAAGCTGTAGTGGCATCAGACCAGCAGCAGACCACCAAATAGTGACCGTGCCCTTTTTCTGGTGCAAGTTTGGCTTTGGGAAGTGCTTTAGAGATTCTTCTCGGTCCAGCCACTGAGCTGGTCATCGCTCGTTGTCATCTAAAATCCACTTTTTGAGCACGTCACAATCCGATCAAGAAATGGTTCATTTTTGTTGCATAGAATAAGAGAAGGCGACACTTCAAAACGATCATTCTCTTTTACTTTCACTCAGCTCACGAGACACCCACTTATTGAGCTTTTTTACCTTTCCAATTTGCTCTAAATGCCAAACAACTGTAGAATGCTCAATGTTGAATTGTTCGGCAACTCCTAAGAGGATCAGCTTCAGTGATTTCTCTCAGTTGGTCCTTGTCAACTTCTGATGGCCAGTCACTGAGCTCCTCATCTTCAAGGCTCCGGTCTCCTTTGAAAACCTTCTTGAACCACCACTGCACTGTACGTTCGTTGACAGTTCCTGGGTTCCTGGGCCACAGGCATTGTCAACGTCGCAAGTTGTCTCTGCTTCTTTATGACCCATTCCAAACTCGAACAAGAAAATCGCTCAGATTTGCTTTTTGTGTAACATCATTTCCAAAGTCTAAAATAAAGAGCAAGTAATAAGTCAGTGGCAAAAAACACAAAGAAATGCTCATTAAAATGATGTATAACACAACCACATTTATTTAGGAATGTATTCCAGTATGAAACAACAAATTCCAACAATGCAAAAACTGCCATTACTTTTTCACACACCTGAACGTTCCTGTAGCAGACCTGCAGGTCAGCCCGTAAGCACTGAGGCTGTTTGTCACATGCATCTGGTCACCGCGCAAGGAAAGCACAGTCATGACGACACCCTGAAGCCGGCCAGCTGAAAAAGGCAAAAGACCTCAGAAATGTGAAAATCAGTGCTATGGACAGAAAGTTTGTGACCCACAAAATCCATATGTGGAAACTTAATCCCAATGTGAGGGTATCTGTAGCTGGGCCCTTTGGGAGGTAATTTGGTCATGAGGAT
Source organism: Cacajao melanocephalus (assembly GCA_963573385.1). Classification (NCBI taxonomy): domain Eukaryota; kingdom Metazoa; phylum Chordata; class Mammalia; order Primates; family Pitheciidae; genus Cacajao; species Cacajao melanocephalus. The sequence goes on along the minus strand of CAUYLG010044096.1, from coordinate 60,785 downwards.
GAAGCCTTCATGCATGGGATTAGTGTTCTTATAGAAGGGACAGGAGAGCTTGCTGGCTCTCTTTCCACCATGTGAAGATACAATAAGTCAGCAGTTTGCAACCTGAAACAGGGCACTTGGTAGAACCTGACCCTGTGAGCACCCTGGTCTCAGACTTCCAGGCTCCAGAATGATGAGACATAAATTCCTGTTGTCTATAAGGCCCCCAGGCTATACACTTTGTAATAGCAGCTCAAACTGCCTAAGACAGTCAATTGTGCATAGCCTGGTGCTTTCAGTGAAGACCACGATTGATTTTTTCTATCTAAAATGTAAACCCTTTAGTATGACGATCAAGAAGTCTTCTGATTCAGAGCAATTGCAGGAAAAGTGTCTCCAATGTTTTCTGGATTTATGACCTTAAAAAGATATTCAAATTCAGAGTTTTAGCTTCTTCAACTATAAAACAGAAATGCTAATTTCTTTTGCAAGGTGGCTGTGAAGGTTAACAAAAAGGAATTTGAAGCACTAGGCAAATGAACGGTATTGTTATTGTTATTATTTATCTCTCTGTGGCCCATTTCTATACCAGGAAACAGTTTTCAGATTAGTAATCTGGCTTACAGAAGCACTGACACCATGATGCGGAGCACCCTGCATATCAGACTCTGATGTTCACGTCTGTGCTGCAGATCAAAAAATTAGCTCTCTGGTGCACACTGGAATCTTGTGAATTTGGTAAGCTGGTCAGTTCTGAAACACTAGTAAAACAAAACTTAAAGTGATGTAAAGTTGAGGAAGACTCTATCGTGGGACTGCCATGTGGTGAGGCCCTTTCTAAGTGGCCGCCACAGCCGTCCCGCCCTGCAGGTTCTGGCACATGCTGTTGTTCTAACTGCAGCATGCACAGGATAGGAGAGTGAGAATTTCAGACAAAGCTGTTGTGCTCCCATCCCCCTCATAAGGCACAAAATATTTGATGAGATCAAGTGAAGCAAATTATTATAATTGCCTCCCTTAAATACCTGTAAGTGTAACATATCATTTGATTCTACCATGAACTTGATGGACATAGAGAGGACAGAGAATCACCGTCATTTTTTATAAAAATAAACCCAAAACTTCTCACAAATAACAACTATGAACTCTAGATGAAATATAAAAGCAATTACTTGAAGGCAGTAAACAACAAACAAAGGTAGCAACATACTAGAAGGGGATGGACACACGGAAGACGGGGAGGCACTGGATGAGATTCTCGTTTTTATGATTCTTAGCCTTGAGGAAAGGTCTCTAGCTGTACCATGTGGGGTGGCTAAACCTGGGAGTTAAAAACAATTTTAAGTCTTACTAGCTTGAAGAAAAAGATAAACGAGATTGGGAAGAACCAGTAGTGGGAAAATGAGAAGGGAAATCTTAGAAACAAGAGAGCCAGAGAACCAAATTTTGCCCAAATCCCTTGACAACCTCCGACTCACACTTGCACAGCCCACCTCCAGATTAGAGCAGAACAAGGAAGATAGAGTTTGCAGTTTAAGTTCATTAACTGCCAACATAAACGAAACATCAATGCTCTTTGTGATAGCAAAACAGAACCCAGAATCTATATAACAGATCATTTACAATATCCAGGACACATTCCAAACTTTTCTGATACACAAAGAAACAGGAAAATATGACCTGTACTTAAAAGACAATCACCAGATACTAACTCTGAGCTGAGCCAAAGGTTAGAATTCACAAAGATTTTAAAGCAGCTGCTATGACTATATTCTGCAACACAAAAGAAAACATACCCATAAGTGATACAAAGAGAGAATATATTGGAAGCAAAATAGCAAACATAAAAGAAAAAGAAGGGAATAACAAATCTAGGACCACAAGTATAATACCTGAAATTCAAAATTCACGGGTTGAGCTTAAGAACAGGTTGGAGATGTCATAATAAACAAGATAATAAAATAGAAATCATCTATCTGAAAAACAGAAAAAAAAAAAAGATGTTTTTAAAAGAGAACAGAACTTCAGGGAACTATGAAATACCCGGATAAAAACAACATCTAGCAGTTCATCAATATTGGTGGTCATAAGTAATTGTTCCAATGTGATCTAGTAGTTAATGTCCCAAAGATGAGACTAATTCCTCATTCACTTCTAGGTGTAAAAACTCTGAATGACCTTCTTAGGTAGAGTGCAAGACACCCATAAATTTGCAGTTGTACTAAGAAATCAGGTCATAATGGCAATATAAGCTTGGAAATCCAGAATATGTGAAAGTTAGAGAATATATCATTTCTTGGAAATACATAAAGCTTCAGAGACTAAAAGGCTTGTGAAATTCCAACTTAAAAGTCTAATTAATACAAAAAGAGAAAGTGACTTACAAAGAAAGGACTGAGCCTTTTTCTAGAGGTGCATGTTTAAAAGTCTTGGCCTGCGCAATGAATGCTGTGTTCTAACCAAGAATCAATTTCTTGAAAACTGGATCCTGCAACCCCAGCCAGTCTGGGGAGGGGTTTTCTCTGTTGTTGTTTTTCCTACTAGGTCTTGTAAAACTCTCTGCAATCCTAAGGAATACAACCTCAGGAAGATATAATCAACCAATCTATCTATCTATCCATGGCATTAGTACATTTGTAACTGGTATTAGTAAATGTAATCAGTTTTGTAATTACTGCTACACTGCTGTGCATTTTGTCTGTTTTTTAACATATGTGAAGCATTAGATAGATTGGATTTGTAATTTTATTTGATGTTTAGAAGGATTTGATTAAGTTTGCAATCAATGCTTAAGCGTTTGGGTAATTCATTTGTTAAATGTATAAGTTTTGACTTATTCAAGGGCATGCAAATCAAAACCACATGTGATAGCACCTTTAATCTTACTACGTCTACATTAGCATGGCTATTACTGAAAAACAGAAAGTTAGAATTGCTTGAGAGGATATGGAGAAATTGGAACTTTTGTGCATTGCTGGTGAGAAAGTGAAATGATGCAGCCGCTATGGAAGAACTGTGGTTCTTCAAAAATTAAACCTCGTGTTACCATATGATCCACTAATTACAATTCTAGGTATATATGCAAAAGAGTTGAAAGCAGGGACTCAAAGGGATATCTGTACACCAATGTACAGAATGTAATATTATTCAGCCTTAAAAAGAAATGAAATTTGATGCATGCTACAACACGGATAAACCTTTAAAACATTATGCTAAGTGAAATAAGTCAGACACAAAAGAACACATGTTGCCCAATTGTATTTACATGCGATACCTAGAACAGTCAAATTCGTAGATACAGAAAGTAGAATGATGGTTACTAGGAGCTGAGGGGAGGAAGGACTGTAGAGTTATTAATTAATGGGTATATTATTAATGGATAGTGGTAATAATTGCACAATGTGAATTACTTAATGCCCCTCACTTGTACACTTAAGACAAGTCAAAATGGTAAATTTTATACAGAATATATTTTACCACAATCTAAAAAATCTTTTAAAAGATAATAGCATATGCCATTTGGCAACTATCACAGTAATAATTCAGACAAGAATCATCAATAGGTGCTAATACTTGTGGATAAAAGCTTAACAAAGAACAGAAGGCACAGTATCAAAGTGTCTCCCTACAAGATAATAACTTATAAAGGACAAAATAGTGAATTTACAGTGAACAAGCCAGGCAGACACTCTCTTAACTAAGTGATCAAAGTTAGCCTCACTAGTAATAGAAAAAATGGACTCTCTGTTCCTCCTGATATGCTGCACTGAGAAGAACACAACAGGACTCCACCTCACTGGTACTTCTGCCAAAAAGCATAACCTGAATCTGATTATGAGGAAATAATCAACAATTTATAAATCACAGTAAGTAAAAAGAAAACCTTTACTCAACTGGCCTACTGCAGCATGGGTAATTCCTTCTTTTGCTGTGAGATAGGATGACTCTAGGTTTATCTAATTTAGCATTTCATCATTTGTTTTTGTTTCTGTTCATTTTTCACTCTGCCATCCTTTGACTGTCAGTTTAGCTCCTATGATCGCAAGATGGTGGCTGTGGTTCCCATGTTATGTCCAGGAATAACAATGGGCATGGGAGACAAGGAGATATTTTTCATATTTATCACTTTTAATCAGTGAAGAAGGTTTTCCTAAAAGGCCTCAACATAGGTACTAATGTGGTTTGGCTGTGTCCCCACCCAAATCTCATCTTGGGTTCCCACATGCTGTGGGAGGGACCCAGTGAGAGGTAATTGAATTGTGGGGGAACATCTTTCCTGTGCTGTTCTCATAACAGTGAATACATCTCACGAGATGTGATGGTTTTATAAGGGGGAGTTTTCTTGCGCAAGCTCTCTCTTTTCCTGGTGCCATCCATGTAAAATGTGACTTGCTCCTCCTTGCCTTCTGCCGTGATTGTGAGGCCTCCACAGCCACGTGGAACTGTAAGTCCATTAAACCTCTTTCTTTCTTAAATTGTCCAGTCTCAGGTATGTGTTTAGCAGCAGCATAAAAACAAAATAATACAGTAAATTGGTACCAGTACAGTGGGCACTGCTGCAAAGATACATGAAAATGTGGAAGCAACTTTGGAACTGGGTAACATGCAGAAGTTGGAACAGTTTGAAGGGTTCAGAAGAAGACAGAAAAATGTGGGAAAGTTTGGAACTTCCTAGAGACTTGTTAAATAGCTTTGACCAAAATGCTGATAATGATATGGACAATGAAATCCAGGCTGAGGTGGTCTCAGAAGGAGATGAGAAACTTGTTGGGAACTGGAGTAAAGGTGACTCTTGCTATGTTTTGGTAAAGAGACTGGAAGCATTTTCCCCGTGCCCTAGAGATTTGTGAAACTTTTAACTTGAGAGGGTATCTGGTGGAAGAAATTTCTAAGCAGCAAAGTATTCAAGAGGTGACTTGGGTGCTATTAAAGGCATTCAGCTTTAAAAGGGAAACAGAGCATCATAGTTTGGAAAATTTGCAGCCTGACAATGCAATAGAAAAGAAAATACAATTTTCTGAGGAGAAATTCAGGCTGGCTGTAGAAATTTGCATAAGGAACTAGGAACTGAATGTTATTCACCAAGAAAATGGGGAAAATATCTCCAGGGCATGTCAGGGAACTTTGCAGCAGCTCCTCCCATCACATGCCCAGAGACCTAGGAGGAAAAATGGATTCGTGGGCTGGGCACAGAGTCCCTCTGCTGTGTTCAGTCTAGGGACTTGGTGCCCTGCATCCCAGAGGCTCCAGTGACTAAAAGGGGCCAAGGTAGAGCTCAGGCTGTGGCTTCATAGGGTGAAAGCCCCAAGCCTTGGCAGCTTCCATGTAGTGTTTGACCCTGTGGGTGCACAGAAGCCATAAATTGAGGTTTGGGAACCTCCACTTAGATTTCAGAGGACGTATAGAAACACCTGGATGACCAGGCAGAATTTGTTGCAGGGGCGGGGCCCTTATGGAGAACTTCTGCTAGGACAGTGCAGAAGAGAAATGTGGGCTTGGAGCCCCAACAAAAAGTCCCTACTCGGGCACTGTCTAGTGGAACTGTGAGAAAAGGGCCACCGTTCTCCAGAATGATAGACCCACTGACAGGTTGCACCATACACCTGGAAAAGCTACACTCAATTCCAGCCCATGAAAGCAGCCAGGAGTGGGGCTGTACCCTGCAAAGCCACAGGGAGGAGCTGCCCAAGGCCGTAGGAAGCCCACCTCTTGCATTAGCATGACCTGGATGTGAGACGTGGAGTCAAAGGAGATCATTTTGGAGCTTTAAGATTTGACTGCCCTGCTGGATTTCAGACCTACATGGGGCCTGTAGCCCCTTTGTTTTGGCCAATTTCTTCTTCCATTTAGAACAAGAATATTTACACAATGCCTGTACCCCCATTGTATCTAGGAAGTAACTAACTTGCTTTTGATTTTACAGGCTCATAGGCAGAAGGGAATTTCCTTGTCTCAGTTGAGACTTTGGACTGTGGACTTTTGAGTTAATGCTAAAATGAGTTAAGTCTTTTGGGAATTGTTGGGAAGGCATGATTGTTTTTGAAATATGAGGACATGAGATTTGGGAGGGGCCAGGGGCAGAATGATGTGGTTTGGCTGTGTCCCCACCCAAAGAAAATCTTGAATTCCCACATGTGGGAGGGACCCCGTGGGAGGTAATTGAATCATGGGGTCAGGTATTTCTCGTGCTGTTCTCTTGATAGTCAATACATCTCATGAGATCTGATGGTTTTATAAGGGAGAGTTTCCCTGCACACGCTCTCTTCTCTTGTCTGCCGCCATGTGAGACATAGCTTTTACCTTCTGCCATGATTGTGAGGCCTCCCCATCCATGTGGAACTCTAAGTTCACTAACCCTCTTTCTTTTGTAAATTGCCCAGTCTCAGGTATGTCTTTATAAGCAGCGTGAAAATGGACTAATACAGGCACCCTCCTGGGACTTTGGTCAGAACAGTCACATGCCAACCCCTAAACAAATCACTGGGGAAGAGAAAGAGATTGTCAAGACTAGTCCTGGAGTACTCAGGAGCTCCCTGCAAGTCATGGAGAAGGGTAGACACCCAAACCAAAGTGTAGCTCTTCAACAAAGAAGATGAACAAAAGACCTCCATTGTTAAGGCCACCTGCAACAGAGTGTGAGATGATTTCATCATACGGGCATTGCAGAGGACTGCTATGGTTTTAATGTGTCCCCCACGTTAAGTTTCATGTATTGAAACTTAATCCCCAATGTAACAATGTTAAAAGGTGAAATTAAGAGGCGATTAATGGTCTTATTATGGATGGATTCTGTTATTATGGGTGTGAATTCATAATCTCAGAAGGGGTCCCTGATGAAAGTACTGATTTGGGCCCCTTCCCTTCTCACTCTCACAGGCACTCTCTTGCCCTTCCACCTTCTGCCATGAAATGACACAGCACAAGGTCCCTCACCAGATGCCAGCACCATGGTCTTGGACTTTCCAGCCTCCAGAACCTTGAGCCAAAAAAGCCCCTGCTATTGTTTATAAATTACCCAGTCAGTGGTAGTCTTTTATTGCAGCAGACAACAGACTAAGAAAGGGATCCAGAGTCACAAAGAGAGGAGGGCTAGGGAGAAGCTTAAATTACATCTAGAGGTTAGGGAATGGCAGCAGCAAAGACACTTGAAGGATGCTGTCAGTGGAGGGAGAAACTTGAAAGAAGTTTTGAGTTTTGCTTTTGCTTTTTGTTTAGATGATTATAACAGTATCAAAGTGGCAAAAAACATGGCATGGCAAGATGAAGTGTGTAAGATTCTTGTAACCCACGTATTTCATGAAAACTAAAGACAACTTCAATATAATAAGTAGGAAAGGGAAATTAGATAATTTATCTTCAAATAATGTGACTTGGGTGGATGAGGGAAAATAAAGATTTTCCAAGAGAATACGGATGGAATGTGCCTTTTATGTAGTAAACACTTCCTTGGATTTACAATCTCCCTGTCTAGCATATTAGGGTGCTTCATCACTTTGAGTCTCAAGAAACTTAACCAATACCACTCTTGCCTAAATTGAAGGCCAGTCGTTCTTTTATAGTCTTGAACACACATGAACTACAACTGTTTGGCATCCTGCTTATTTCCAGAAGTTATTTCACAGATTTCACAAAATCCATTTAATTGTATCCTGGAACACTTAGAGGATACCTCTTTACAGCATTTCATGAAGGCAGTGCCAATCAATAAGAATGAACAGTTCCTAGATTTGAGTTGCAAAAAACGCAATACAATACATTTTACAGAGAGGTTCTTTTTGTTATATCTATATTCTAGGTTCAGTGTAGTCTCGAGCATTGATCATTAAAAAAATCAAGTTCTCTATTGATTTATCAACAGTGAAAAGCATTTCTGAACTGATTCTAATTTCCTAGCTAGTAGACTTGTTGCTTGGGATTTAAATACATTCAGGAATTTTTATGAATCAATTAAATTGCTTTTTAATATAAATTTGTCAAAATATTTTTATCACAAGAAAATGTTTTAATTATTTAATACACATTCATTTGTTTATTCATTTATTCAACAAATATTTATAACTTGGCAAGTATTCTGGAAGGAACCAAGGGCAATGGCCAGTGATTCAAACCACTGCCAACATTAACAATATAGAATGTACCCAGTGTATATGCTAGGCACTGTGCCAAGTGTGTAACAACAGTTTTTTATATAATCACACTATCTGTTGGCTAATATTGCCATCATCTCCAATACAGATGGGCAAACTGGGACTTAAAAGAGGTGAGATAAGTTATCTAAGCTGTGACAGCTAAGAAATGGAAGAGGCAAGACCCAAGCCCAGTTTGGCTGTCTCTAGAACCCAAGCTCTTAAACCACGGTGCTATCGCGCTTCCAGCAGATCATGTGTGTTAAGGAATCACAAATGTGAGAAATGAAAGAGAATATCTAAGGCACCCATCCATGCAGGAGGATAAAGAAGACCCTCATGGATGTGACATTTTAGCTGAACAGGAGTAGGTCAAGAAAACCTGGAGGGGTTGTGAGGATTGTACCACTAAGCAGAGGCATGGTGCAAGGTGCAGAGAAACTAAGAGAGAAACATTCTGTATGGCCAAAACCTTCTGATGAGAGGAGGGTGACGGGTGAGGAGTAAGACTCAGGCTCAACATGTGAACTGTGTAATGTTAGGCCATTCTTGCATTGCTACAAAGGAACATCTGAGACTGGATAATTTATAAAGAAAAGAGGATTAATTGGCTTACAGTTCTGCAGGCTGTATAAGCATGCTGTTCTCATAGTTCAAAATTTTAAAATAGTTTACTGTCATATAATTAATACTTTCACATCCTTTGATGGCTTCATAGTGAATGTTGGTGCAAAAGTAATTGTGGCTTTTGTCATTAAAAGTAAAGGCAAAAAACACAATTACTTTTGTACTAACCTGTGTTTTTCTCTTCTCAGATTCTCAGTGGAATACTGGATCTGCTTATGACTCTCAAACTAAGGGAAACATGGAGAATTTTAATGTTTCTCAGGTTTGCATGCTAACTTAGCACTTGGAGTTTATCTGCAGGCCTCTTTTGTAGAAAAGAGATGTCCTAATATAGTTTACTCTGGAATGAGTTCCTGTCTGTCAGTAGCAAATTAAAGGGTAAATATATTGTAGAACATTACACATTAGAAAGGATGAATCAGCTCTGCATTCATTCATTTGGGTGAGAGTTCAAGATGTATTTTTTAAAGCAGGTTTCAAGACAACATTTATAATCAGATCCTATTTTTGTAAAACAATATATACCCCCAAGAGACTCCAGAAGACAACGGTTCCATCTACATGCATATATATTTGAATATGCTTGTGTACATGTGAGGAGAGTGAGGAGAAGGTGTTTGCCTGCCAAGTGGCTGATTGCACACCTCAGAGGCTCATACAGGGTGAGGCGCAGGGATAATCCATGGTTTTCTTTCTGCACGTTTGGACTCATTCATCACAAAAAGCAGGCTTCACTTTTGTATTTTAGAAATCTACTAAATAGGACTTAAAAAGAAGAATTTGTTCCAATCAAAAATAAAAGAAACCTGGCCCTAGAGACTTCTATTTTTCCTTTTACCTTCATTATAAACTGCAAGTGCATCTCTGGGATTGGGCCAGAGGACCTCACCCACCCCGTGCTGGGTGTACATCTTGATCTGTGGAAATGGCTCAGCTTGGTCTGGGCTCCTGCTGAGTGTCCTCCTGCTCTCAGGACATGCCTGCTTTCCAGGGCCCAATCTTGTCCTTTTAAAATTTCCTATGGCTCCACTGGTAATAATTCCCTCATTCACCTCAAATCTCTCAAGGGCCTCTTGGAAACTGACTTTGACTGCCTGCAAACCTCTGGGTTCTGAATTAAGAACTGGACTTCATTTTCCCTTCCTTGTTCCGTTTAACTCAGGCTAGAGTTGCAGCAGATCATTTGCTTTAGTTTATCACTCTTCTCAGGGCAAGGAAAACCTCTCATTTCCAATGATTCCCTTCCTCAACGTTTCCACATCTTGAACCCCGCCACTTTTGGTCTGAGAGCTAGGATCAGGCTGCAAGCCCACAGTCACCTGGGTAAGTGTTCTCACCTTGTGCTTTCATTAAAGTGGCTGTAGCAGGGGGTACTTTTTGCATCCCAGTGTTCTTTCTTCCTTCTCAGTCGTAGGAACCTAACTTTTTAGCTGGGCACATTGCCACCAGCCTCGCTTGCGGTTGAATGTGGTTGTGTCAGTAAGTATTGCCCATTGAGATGTATGATAAAGTCTTATGTGGAAAACTCCAGAAAGTCTTTAAAGAGAGGGCCACTGCCTTCTGCCCGTCCTCCGTCTTGAAGTCTGGACTATGAAGTCAGGCATGAACTGTGGCCTGACTTGGGGCAGCTAATGCACGGTGATTGAAGGGTGCAAGGCATGAGCTTCTTTGAAGTGAAAGAAAGATAGATTTCCAATGTTTTGAAGCCACTGTTCTTTAGGGTTTTTCTGCCACAAATCAAACTAGTTCTAACTCATGTGTTCAGATTTCATATTCTGTAAAATGGCTGATTGCTCATTTGTTGTATACATTTGGTTTTTCAGGGATAGGGTCTTTCTATGTTTCCCAGGCTAGTTTCTAACTCCTCAGCTCAAGCTATCCTTCTACTTCAGCCCCTGGGGTAGCCAGCACTACAGGCGTGAGCCATCACACCTGGTTTATTTCATAAGATTTTAATCAGCACAGCCTACACCACCACCCTGTGTGTTTCTTCAAGGTATGTTAGCTCATGTGCAACTGGCAAATAGAGGAATGGTGTCAATATAACATCAAAGGCATCGTTGTTCATATGTGGTTTTCTGCCCCAGCATGCTAACACGTGAGATCAAGGCATACTTTTCCACAGGTAAAGAAAAAACCTTAACAGTATACAAAACAAAACTTAAGAAAAAGCTGAAAAATATGTAGAGTGGCTGCCTTAGTAGATTCAAGAACCACCGTTCTTTTCTCAAAGTTCAGATACCTGGGGAACTGCAGGTACCAGTGCAGAAGCTCCAGATGTTCTCCACATGCTGATTGTTTTCAGCTGATGCAAAAGTTTGCTCCTGTGTCTGTATTAGAATTTTAATTCTGATGCAACAGATCTCTATTAGAAGCAAGTGCTGTCAAGGAGCTACCTCCTGAAAGTGGAAGCACAAGTTCTGAGTTGCAAAGGTAGACGGACTATTGGTCTCAGTGTCCCTGCCGAGAGCTGGGACCCTACCTGCTAGCCAGTTGTCAAAGTGTAGATTGTAGAACGAAGTGTCAGGCCATGGTAGCTTATGGTTGTAATCTCAGTGCTTTGGGAGACTAAGGCACGAGGACTGCTTGAAGCCAGGAGTTTGAGACCAGTATGAGCATCCCATGTCCACACACACACACACACAAAAATTAGTTGTGCATGGCGGCACATACCTATAGTCCTAGCTACTGGGAAGGCTGCTGCAGGAGAGGATCACTTCAGACCAGGAGTTTGAGCCTGCAGTGAGCTGGGATCATGCCACTGCACTCCAGCTTGGGCAATAAAGTGAGACCTCAACTTAAAAAAAAACACAAACCCAAACTCCCAAAACCAAGTGTCCACTATGTCTTTCAAGTAGCTGAAAATGCTAGGATCTCGTTTCTACTTTTCTACTCAAATAGTTCTGCAAAGCTAGTGAAAACATACTTTCATAATAAAGGTCCTTAATCAAGAAGTACAATTAGAAATTATTAAAGCAGGCCAGGTGCGGTGGCTCATGCCTGTAATCCCAGCACTTTGGGAGGCCGAGTGTGTGGATCACTTGAGGTCAGGAGTTTGAGACCAGCCTGGCCAACATGGTGAAACTCCGTCACTACTAAAAATACAAAAAATTAGCCAGGTATGGTGGCAGGTGCCTATAGTCCCAGCTACTCGGGAGACTGAGGCAGGAGAATTGCTTGAACCCAGGAGGTGGAGGTTGCAGTGAGCCAAGATTGTACCACTGCACTCCAGCCTGGGCAACAGAGCCAGACTGTCTGAAAAAAAAAATTATTAAAAGACATTTTAACAACAACAACAAAAAAGTCTAGTAACCCAAGTGATGTCTCTTTTGAATTTGATACATTAAAATTGGGAGAAAATAATTTTACATGTATTTAATTTATAATTTTAAAATTGGAATAATGAAATCAGAATATTTAATGAAAATGTCAAAAAATATGCAAGAAAATAGAATAGAGGAAAGTGGTATGTAGGTGGTGTGATTGTGCGCCTTTGCATTTGGAATGAAGGTCCTCTATTTCTAACAGATACAGTTTGGTTATTTGTCCCCCCAGTCTCATACTGAAATATAATCTCCAGTGCTGAAGGAGGGGCCTGGTCGAAGGGGACTGGATCATCGGGGTGGATTTCTCATGAATGGTTTAACACCAGTCCCTTGGTGCTTCCTTTGTGATAGTGAGTTCTCATGAGAGTTGTTTTAAAATGTTTGGCAACTTCCCTTCTCCTTTCTCTGGCTCCTACTCTGGCAATGTGACATGCCTGCTCCCACTTCACCTTCTGCCATGAGTAAAAGCTCCCTGAGGCCTCCCCAGAAGCTGAGCAGATTCCGGCATGCTTATACAGCATGGAATGCTAATGTGTAATGTTTCATAATTTATTTACCCTTTAATTTATTACTGGCAGACAGGAACTCATTCCAGAGTTAACTATACTAGGACATCGCTTTTCTACAAAAGAGGCCTGCAGATAAACTCCAAGTACTAAGTTAGCATGCGAACCTGAGAAACATTAAAATTCTCCATGTTTCCCTTAGTTTGGGAGTCATAAGCAGATCCAGTATTCCACTGAGAATCTGAGAAGAGAAAAGTGCTGGTTGGTACAAAAGTAATTGCGGTTTTTGCCTTTTAATGACAAAAGCCACAATTACTTTTGCACCAACATACGCTATCAAGCCATCAAAGGATGTGAAAGTATTAATTATATGACAGTAAACTGTTTTAAAATTGTTAACTATGAGAACATCACCAAAATGCCAAAGAGGACAGCATATTGCTGTCAATCTTTTCATGGAACTAAGCATCAAGTTAATTAAAATGACAATTGACCCAGCGTGGCTCATGCTTGTAATCCCAGCACTCTGGGAGGTTGAGGCAAGAAGATCATTTGAGGCCAGGAGTTTAAGACCATCCTAGCCAACACAGCAAAACCCCATCTCTATTTAATTTAAAATAAAATGACAATTCTATGTTTTTAGTTTGCATAGAAATCTTTGTGTTGTTAATCAAGAAGAGAAGAATCACCTAAAAGCAGTATCTCCAGGAGAGAAATTTAAAAGATACATTTAAAAATCAGTAGACATCAGCCAGGCGCGGTGTCTCACACTTGTAATCCCAGCACTTTGAGGGGCCAAGGCAGGTGGATCACTTGAGGTCAGGAGTTTGAGACCCATCTGGCCAGCATGGTGAAATCCTGTGTCTACTAAAAATACACAAATTAGCTGGGTGTGATGGCAGACACCTATAATCCCAGCTACTCAGAAGGCTGAGGCAGGAGAATCGCTTGAACCCGGTAGACAGAGTTTTCAGTAAGTCGAGATCACGCCACTGTACTCCAGCCTGGGCGACAGAACGAGACTCCATCTCAAAAAAAAAAAAAAATCACTAGATGTTTCTATAAATAACTAATCAGGCTTCACTACATGGGGCTCTTGTGACTCATAACACAAGGCTGTGCTGTGCTGTCGGTGTGTCAGGCTGTCTTAATGAAGGTCATTCATAACCATCTCCCTCCAGTTCAGTGGGCGCCACACTGACCAGCAGCTAGACCTTCCCTTGTAGTGTCAGGCCCCGTTCCAAGGTTTGGACAACCTTCTCTAGTAGCCTGATGATGCTTATAATACTTAATTTTAAACGCTGAAAATCAGTGAGGACCCCAATGTATTGAAAACAGACAACATCTCTGAAGCCCTCATCACATGCCAGTCACTGCTTCAAAGCACTGTACTTGTCTTCCTTTTTGAAATCCTCATAACAATTCTATAAGGTCTTGTTAAGCATCCAGTATGTGCCAAAGCGTTACTATACGCATGGAGGATGCGAAGGAAATTTAGAGAATCACAGCTCTGAAGAGGTTTATGTTCTACTTAGGAAGTCAAGATCAAAGAACAAAACAAAAACAGAGCAGGACAAGCTGGCACAATATTTAATTAAATGACGTAGTGGTGGCTAAATGTGCAAGAGGAGCTTAGAGAAACGGAAGCTTCGAAGGGCTAGAGCTGTGTTTTCAGTAGGAAATGTCTATAAATTCTGTTGTGGACAGAATAAATGATTTCGCTAAAGATCCATTATTCCTCATTTAATGTTTCAGTTTAGACTTTCAAAATCAAGCAAGAAATGCTAGAATGATAAAATTGTTAACAGAAAGTAACTATCGTTCAGATGATTCTTAGCATACCTTTTGATTAGCCCGTGTGAATCTGCTGACCTGCTTTCCTTTCCCGATAAGAACGTGATGGGGATTGGAAAAGTACAGGTTTTCTTCAGCACCCTCAGTTGCTGGTGTCCATATGAGACTGTCAGTCCCTATTTCAACCAGTTAACAGTCATTTATATTATTCTTGATCCATTTAAGAGTTAACAATCATTTATATTATTCATAATCCATTTAAATTCAGGATCCCAACTTTCTCCCTCCTCTGAACTTTGTGCCTGAAGTATAGCTTTATAAATCCTTGCTGTTCAGATTTATCAATTTATAAATTTACAGCACCAAAGGCGTATATTTTGGAAGACTGGCTTTGTTTGCAATCTCTGTTGGGAGTAAAAGGCAAGCTCTTTCCTTTTTCTCTGGATCTCTAGTTGGATTTGATGTGGGAGTGAGCTTCACACTGGTCCATCAAGCAGTTGTGGACAAGAGGAAATTTACCGGAAGGTGTGGGCCTAAAATCCTCCTCCTGCTTTTGGTTCATCTAGGTATTGAGTTATTTAAGGAGACAGAGGCTGACACTGATTATATAAGCCTGTTTTTAGAAAAGTCATTTTCTTCATAACTTTAATTTCTTTTTTAATGAAGAAAGCCAAAAATCTGAAATTCTTGAAGAGATTTACTCAGAAAACTGATGAACATGTGTTTGCTCGTTCCTCATAAAACCCACTCTTTTCTGTAAAGCAGTACATTTAGATCCTCTTCAAAGCAGAAGCTGAGGCGAGGATTAAGGTGCTAATACTCTATTTGAGAAATGCAAGCCCAGGGGAGTCAGTGAGGATGAAGTGAAAAGAAGTAAAAAGTGGAGTTGAGACACAATGTAATGGAATGTGTTAGCGGCACTGCAGGGGCTACTCCTTCCATTCAGTGTCAGAGAAACACCACAGGCTGCTCCCCAGCACATTTTACTCATCACACATGATTTTCCAGAAAGGTTGCAGAAAGGAACTGCCTTGCAGTCCATAGCAGAGAGAAAGGAGGGGAATGTAGGCGCCGGCTTCCACTCATCTCTTGCTTTGCCATTGCCAACATTCAACATTATAGCATTCCTCACAAGGCTGGTGAAGCAGAGAATCCTATAACACAGAACAGATGCACAAGGGCAGTAGTGTCAGAAGCAGATTGCTTGGCTTCCCACATTCCCTTGGTTACTGCACGTTTTCTAAGCCCAGGAATCCAGACTTTCCATTGATTATGCAAGCTATCCAATATTCTTACAAGAAGTTTTCTGCTTACGTTAACTAGAATTAATTTCTGTTGTTTGCAACCAAGAACCCAGACAGATTCAGCATACTCAAACAAGGAAAAACGCAAACCCAGGCAGAAGTAACAGAATTCAATAAAGAGTAATAACAAAAACAATATGTTTCCTGCAGTGACATTTGGCTTTCCCATACGTGCCCAGCTCTATCAATAAGCAGCAGAGAGGAGCTGTGTGGACTCAGGGTCAGTGTTGCTTCTTTGTCACCTGGAGCCAAAGTGGAGCCCACACATGGCAATATGATCATGTGGAGCAGATGGACACAGGAGAAGGCAACGTGAAGACAGAGGCAGAGACTGGGGGGATGTGGCCACAAGCCAAGGTCACTGGCGAACACCAAAAGCTAAAAGAAGTAAAGAACAATTCTGGATTTTGGACTTCTGGACTAGAGAACTTCTACCCTAGAGAATAAATTTCTGTTGTTTGAAGCCATCCAGTTTGTGGTCCTTCATTATGGCAGCCCTGGGCAACTAAGACACCCGTCGATCCTACTCCCAGGTATTTATCCAAGTGAAATAATAACCTATGTTCATCCAAAACTTGTATACAGATATTTATAGCAGTTTTTCTCTTAATGACCAAAAACTGGAAAAACTCCAATGTCTCTTTACTACAGAATGCTTAAACACACTGTTACCTTTGTACAATGAAACACTGCTCAGCAAGAAAGGGACAAACAAGCGAGACCCTAACAGCATCGATGAATCTCAAATGTATTACGGTAAGTAAAAGAAGCCAGACCCAAAATGCTACATATGGTATGACTCCATTTATATGACATTCTGGAAAAGACAAATCTTTAGGGCTGGCAAACAGAAGAGTGATTACTAGGGGATGGAGCTGGAGAAGGGCTGACTGCAAAAGTGCCTCTGAAGAATTTGGGGGGTGGATGATGCACCAGCTTCGTATCTTGCTTGTGGTGGTGACAGGTCCGAAGTGCTGCATTCAGAACCCATAGAACGGTACATCAAAAGAATGAATTGCACTGTGTATCAATTAAAAATGTGTTGAAAAACATTTTGAAGAGTATCACGGTAAGTTATCATGCCAAAGCTGGTACCAGGTGCTCAGGAAGGTCACTCAGATGCACAGTCTGCAGGTCAAGGGAAAGGTTGTTTTGCTTCAGAAAGATCGTTGACGACGCAGATGCATTATTTTTACTGTCATTTAATGCCATCAACCAACAATATTTATTGGAGGGATAAAGTCTACCTGAGACATGCTAAAAAGTAGATAAAATCTCTTAGAGGGAACAGTCCAGATTGGGTGTGGTGGCTCACACCTGTAATCCCAGCACTTTGGGAAGCTGAGTCAGGAGAATGACTTGAGGCCAGGAGTTTAAGACCAGACTGGGCAACATATTCTGGACAATATAACAAATAATAGAGGCCAGCCCAGATCCACAAAAATTAAATAAACAAATAGTCTATGTGCTTAAGGCACCAAAACCTTAAAGAAAACGAATATGAGGTAGAACCCAAATATGTCATTTTGACAAGCTGAAGGAAATGTGATCTCAAAATTTGCTCCTGACTTTTTACTCCTGTGCATTTTATAGCTTTTCTTTCCTTCTTTCTGTTTTTCTTTTTCTTTTTTTTCTTTCCGTCTCCCTTTTTAAGGAAAAGGTGTACTTCACAGTATTAAAAAAAAAAAAAAAAAGAGCTTAGAGGTAACAGAAAAGAGAATGAAAGAGAGGAGATTTTATAAATTAAGAAAATTCAAGTAAAGGAAGAGATGAAATTTATAAAGCACAACCCCCGACCCAGAATGGACAGCAGTTATTGGAATGTGAAAACTGCTGAGGATCTCACTTGACCAAAAAGAACAAACAAATAAAGTATGCAATTTATAAATCTTGACATGTATTGAAGTCAATTATATCCCTCAGTCAATAGAGGAAAATAAATTTAAATTGTTATTCTAACTCAACTGTGAAAGAACTGATTGGAAAGGTGAAAACTGATGAGATTTTAAACAGAAAGCTAAGCGAGGGAATTCTGGGTATAGTCACTCCTGACTTTAGATAAAAATAGGCACCGCTCTATATCTGGAGGGTCTAAAAACAAAGACAACTTGAAAGGAATGAGGGATTCAAATTATAAGTTCTCACAATATCAACACCAAATATGGATAAATGGAAAGGCATATATCAAAACCAATGTAGTTATATAAATTGCCCACTGGTAAGCTCAATGTTTAATAGAACATTTATGAAACACAGAAGAAAATGGCAAATGTCCAACAACCAGTTCCAAAATGACGCAACACGGAACTCTAGATCAGCATTCCAGGCTGAAGTACCAAAGAAGGAGACGATACGGAGGACAATGTGTTAGTCAGGGTTCTCCAGAGATGCAGGAAAGATAGAGATAGATACAGAGGGAAAGGGAGAGATTTATTATGAAGAACTGGGTCATGTCATTATAGAGTCTGGGAAGCCCCATAGTCCACCATCGGCCAGCTGGAGACTCAGGATTACCTGTCATGTAGTTCCAATCTGAGCTTGAGGCCTGAGAACCAGCAGAATTGGTGGTGTAAGTTACCAGTCCAAGTACAGGAGATGTCCCAGCTTGACAGCAGTCAGGCAGAAAGAACAAATGCTCCCTTACCCCACCTTTTGTCTTATTCAGGCCTCAGTGGATTGGAGGAGGCACACCCACAATGGGGAGGGACGATTGCCTTGTTTAGTTGTTAATCTCATCCAGAAAGACCCTCACAGACACACCCAGAATAATATCTGACCTAACATCTGGGCAGCTAATGGCTGAGTCAAGCTGACACTTAAAATTAACCATCACAGACACTAAAAGAACCTTTTAAAACAGCAAGAAGAGGAGAGAGACAGACCCACGCTTGGTGGCACAGTGATGATAAGTATATAGCAAGAGGAAGGGAGAGAGCTCTGGGGCAGGCAGAGAGGGCTGACCCTGGAGTCTCCCCTGGGTTCCCAACTACTTACAGGACCACGCATAAGTTTCTTAACCTTTGGGAGCCTATTTCTGCTTCTCTGTAGAAATGTAATCATCCCATATATTTTGCAATAGAAATGATCACTTCTACTTCATAGGATTATTAGAAAGAGGTCATGTCTATAAAGAACTTCGCATATGAAGGTACCATGAAGTAAGTAGATTATAAAGTTTTCATAATAGAGCATTAAATAACACATTTAAAGCATGTAATAACAAACTAACATTTAATAACAGAGCGAAACAAGTTACTTTTAATTTAGATTTCATTTTCTTCATCAGAAAATAGGGCTGGACAGCCGGGCACGGTGGCTCACACCTGTAATCCCAGCACTTTTGGAGGCCAAGATGGGAGGATTGCTTGAGACCAAGAGTTCAAGACCAGCCTGGCCAACATAGTGAGCCCCTCATCTGAAAAAAATTTAAAATAAATTTAAAATTTTTTAAATTAAAAAAAATGAGGCTGGGTGCAGTGGCTCTCTCTTGTAATCCTAACACTTTGGGAGGCTGAGGTGGGAGAATTTCTTGAGGCCAGGAGTTCAAGACCAGTTTGGTCAACCCATCTAAAACAAAATTGAAAATATTTTTTAAAAGGAAGAAATAATTTTTAAATTAAAATAGAAAATAGAGCCAGGCACAGTGGCTCATGCCTATAATCCCAGGACTTTGGGAAGCCAAGGCAAGATGAGTACTTGAGGCCAGGAGTTTAAAAACAGCCTGGGCAACATAGTAAGACCCCATCTGTACAAAAACTTTAAAAATTAGCTGGGTATGGAAGCACATGCCTGCAGTCCCAGGTACTTGGGAGGCTGAGGCAGGAGAATCACTTAAACCCGGGAGTTCAAGGCTGCAGTGAGCCAGGATCATGCCACTGCATTCCACCCTGAATGACAGAGCAAGACCCTGTCTCTAAAAAAATAAAAACGATAAAGAAAAAAAGTCTTAAAGCCAGGTGCAGTGGCTCATGCCTGTAATCCCAACACTTTGGGGGGCCAAGGCAGGCAGATCATTTAAGGCCAGGAGTTCAAGACCAGCCTGGCCAACATGGTGAAACCCTGTCTCTACGAAAAATACAAAAATTAGCCAGGCATGATGGTGAGCGCCTGTAGTCCCAGCTACTGGAGAGGCTGAGGTAGGAGAATCATTGACCTGGGAGGTGGAGGTTACAGTGAGCTGAGATCTTGCCACTGCACTCTGCCTGGATGACAGAAAGAAATTCTGCCTTAAAACAAAAAAAGGCTTAAAACTAGAAAAGTATTCATAAACATTCTTCAAATGAGTTGATGCTTAAGATTTGTCAAAACATGATAATTTCTTATTGCTTTGGATGTTTTCGAGTTTCCAGGTCCCAATGAAGTAAAGCTTATAATTTACTAATATCCCAGGAACACTGGGCAGCAGTCCAGGGATCGAATTTCCAAGGGGAACTTCCATAAGTGTCTAAATTTTCAAAAAGGGGCAGAGGTGGATTCTGAGAACATAAAAACAATTGAGAAAGAAAATGCAGATATTGAGTAGCAAGTGAGTCATTTTAACATGTGGAAACACTGCTTAGAATATTTTTAGCTCTGTTGATCAAACAGATGGTTTGTAATCACTTAAGGAAGGAAGAGGTGATCAGCTAAAACCAGCATCAACTCGCTAAGGAGTTATATATACCATACTCATCTCACTTCTTTTTTGGAGGCTGTTAAATTAATAGCAGATCTGGGAGAACCATATGCCAAATCAGGAAGCCTGGGAGCAGGCAATGTTCGTGGCTCCAGCAGGTGGGCGGGCAGTGGATCCACAGGTCCCTGAAGTTGAAGATGAAGAATAAAGAAGGGATGCAGAATAGGGGATTCCATGTTCAGAACTAGGGTACATGGAGCCTGGGTCAAAGCTGGAAACAGATACATTCACAGAGCTGGACAAGCAGCCTGGCTGGTTTCTGAGATGGAGATTAGCGTGCAGAGGGTTACTGGCTCTTGATCATGAGGGAGTGGAGGAGATGTTGAACTCGGAGGACAGGCTGAACTAGAGGCTTTCCAGCTGATCCCACAGGGAGGTCTGGAATGGGGTGGCCCTTTAAATACATGCTAAATTAAGGAAAGAGCCAGGCCTTTGCTCTGCTCCCCATGGACCAGTCGCTGGCTATAACTGTATGCCAGGGGAGTGTTGTGCCTTTGGGTAATGCTGCAGCCCCTCAGCAGAGGGCAGGGTCAGGGGATCTGCCCAGCTCTGAGCCTGCAGCAGCTGAGGGCGGAAGCGCCTTGCCCTTTTGGGGACTGGTGTGCCTGATACTGGATCTCTGCAACACCCAGGAAGGCCATTTACAGCCCTCCCAGGCCATCAGCATGACTGGAATCAGAGGCAGCACTGGTAGTGGTGGAAAGTCATGGGCTTTTGCAGAGATCAGCTCTTTGCTAGCAAGTTGTTTAACCTCTTTGAGCTTCAAGTTCTTTCTGTGTTTACAGAACACTTAGGGTGAGGATTAAAAGGCATAACACACAAAGCATCTAGCACCGAGCCTAGCATATAGCAGGTGCTTAATGAATGTTAGTTTTCTTCCAGCAGACTCTAAAAAGGGTAGAACCTGCAAGTGGGAATCAGGTGACTTGGAAATAGACAGAAGCAGGATACAGGGGTTTGAAATCAGATTGGGTCAAATAACATTCAAAGGAAATCTCTGTTGGCAGGATGAAGGGGCCATACCAGCCCTTTTACTAACAGCTCAGAGTGAGCTTAAGAGGAGATGTGCATATGAATCTGTAGATGAACCAAAACTTTAAGAAACATCACAATCAAAAGCAAGATGTTAAAATAAATACATAAATTATATTCAAAAAAAGAAATGTCAGCATGTTGGATAATAAGAGTCAGAGAAATCACTATAGCTGGAAATGATAAGGTAACATAAAGAATATAACACATAACCCAGAAAAAGTGAAGGGTTTAATATAAGTCCAACCATTAAGCTGCACATTCTCACACACATACACACACACCGGAAAGTGAATAATAATAGCTGAAAAGTACTGAGTACCAAGAGCTTCTCATGAGCCTGGCCCTGCACTTTGTGCTTTGTACATCATGCCGCTAGATTGCATAAACCACTAAACCCTTCACATCAAAGGTCCCCAGTGCCCGGTTCCTGGCCGGTTAGGAACCAGCCACACAGCAGGAGATGAGCAGCGGGATCCACCACTTGAGCTCTGTCTCCTATCAGATCAACAGCAGCATTAGATTCCCATATTGTGAACTGTGCATGCAAGGGATCAGGGTTGCGTGTTCCTTATGAGAATCTAATGCCTGATGATCTGAACGATCTGAGGTGGAACAGTTTTATTCCGAAACCATCCTCCACTCCTTCCACCCCTTACAGCCCCCAGTCCATGGAAAAACTGTTTTCCGTAAAACTGGTCCCTGGTGCCAGAAAGGTTGGGGACTGTTAGTTTATGTGGATGACTTCATTGATCCTCTGGGCAAACATGTGAGACAGGAATTTTTATTACCCTTGCTTTTCGTAGAAGTGACTTGTGGCTTGGAGGATAAGTAATTCTTTCCGAGATCACACAACTTAGAGGAGGTGGAGCTAGGAAACTATCTGGGAACCTTGAAATGCAAAGCTAGTGCAGGCAACCACCACACCATGCTACCTTCCCCATGTAAGAGGGAAAGAAAACCAATACATAACAACTAAGTGTTAATCATTTGACAGCCACATTAGTCAGAACATGTGGATTGCAAGTAACAATAATTAAAAAAAAACCCTCAATCTGAAAAGGTTTAAACAAGACAGAAATGCATTGGCTCACATAGCTAGAAGTCAAGGTATAAAATGAGCTAGAGGGTTGACTTAAT
Source organism: Cacajao melanocephalus (assembly GCA_963573385.1). Classification (NCBI taxonomy): domain Eukaryota; kingdom Metazoa; phylum Chordata; class Mammalia; order Primates; family Pitheciidae; genus Cacajao; species Cacajao melanocephalus. The sequence goes on along the minus strand of CAUYLG010044096.1, from coordinate 38,276 downwards.
CCAATGGCCTCATCTCTGTTTCCCTGAAATCTCTGTCTGGCCTCCTGTGGTGATGCAGGCTTCATCCCAGGTTGGGAATGGCATGCCCACAGCAGATCCAGGGCTCACATCCATGTGCAATAAATCCAGAGAAAGAAAGGGTCATTTCCAGGAGTTCACCCAGAAAAGGGAGGAAGAGCTTTCCCAGAAGGCTCCAGCCCAGCTCTCCTTCCATCTCCTGGGCCAAAATTATTTATTAATGAGTCAAAGGCACAAGATCGCCTTTAGATTAATCAGGCTACCCCTGGAATTGCAAGTGGAATCACTATTCCTTGAGACACACAGGGTTCCTGGAGAAGGGGCAGATACTTGCAAAAAAGTAGGGTTTTGTTAGGAAGAAGAGAAGAAAAGAATGATTCTGGGTTAGACAATTAACAGCGTCTAGTACGATTCTCAGGGGAATGAATTGTCACCCCCCCTTTTGCAGATGACCTATGGGTTTAAAACAGTTCTTGTGAAAAGATCTGAGATCTTTGTTTGTTTGTTTGTTTCAGACAGAATCTCGCTCTGTCCCCCAAGCTGGAGTGCCACAGGCATGATCTCACCTCACTACAATCTTCACCTCTCAGGTTCCAGTGATTCTCCTGCCTCAGCCTCTTCAGTAGCTGGGATTAGAGGTGCCCAACATCACACCTGGCTAATTTTTTGTATTTTTAGTAGAGGCGGGGTTTCACCATGTTGGCCAGGCTGGTCTCAAACTCCTGACCTCATGTGATCCACCCACTTCAGCCTCCCAAAGTGCTGGGATTACAGGAGTGAGCCACCATGCCTGGCCTAAGATCTGGGTCTTTCATCTTGACTATAGACTTCATGTAAACCAATTGTGTCAGGTGATTAGTGCAATCTTGAGTTCATTAATAAGAACAGCCAGGTCAAGAAAAGACAAAATATTATTGTATTCAATACCAGTCCAGTGATATTGGGACTATGATATCAACCCCGGATGTTGCATTTCAAGAGAACTATCAAACACAGATCATAAAAGATGTGCAAGTATAACACAGTCAAAAGTGTAGGAAATCCACAGGTTCAAATCCCAAGTCTGCTCTTTCGCCCTTGTGTAGACTTTAGAAAACTGTGTAAACTCTAAGCTTCGGTTTCCTCACCTGTAAAATGGAGATATCACTAATACGTATTTTGCAGAGTTCCTGGGAAAGTGAAGTAAGATAGAAACCTACAAATTCCCACAAGCACAATGTTCACTTGATGATCATGGTCTCCAGACGCTAGCTTCTGCTGAATTCATTCAGTTCAACAATTTCTTTGAACGCACATGCAGTCCCAGCTACTCAGGGAGCTGAGGAGTAAGGATATCTTTAGCTCAGGAGTTTGAGGCCATCATTTTTTTTTTAAAGGAAAAAAACAAAAGAATTTCCTAGAAGGCCTATGGGTGCTGTCTGGGCTCTGCCTCTAGCCCAGGTAGACATAAATCTTGGCCCCTTACCTTGATTTCTTCAGAAAACAAACAAATCCCCTATCCCCAACCCCCTAAAATCCCATTCACATCAGTGGTGAGTGATCTTACTAAAATTTGTGGGAGATTAACAGGGTTTACTTGTAAACACCGTAAAATTAAATACTGGGCATTCTTGTTTCCCTTTTTCATAAAATAAATGCATTACCATAAATTCAAACAATATAGAGGGTGCAAAGAAAAAAGTAAAAGTTTGTCTCCCACCATTCCGATTCCCCAGAGTAATCACTGGAAATATTTTTCGTGTATTTTTCCAGAAATGTGGTATACACAACACACATGAACTTATATTATTAGATATGTCTTTAAATAAGGGGAGAAAAACACTTCGTTATTTCATAAGAACTTTAGGCTTCAGCCTTGAGATTTGGTCCCCGTATTCATCAAGGAGAAAAGCACGCAGCCCGGTCCATCAATCCGATACCTACGTACATAACGATTTCTTCCAGCCCTGGGCTCAACATTTCAGCCCTTCCAGCGTCTACTACCAAATTCCGTTTCAAGTCAGGCCTCCTTTGCAAATCCAGAATCTCAGCCCGGCAAGGGCTGCAAGTCAAGGTCCTGGGACCGAGTTCTCCGCCAGGAGAGGGTCCTTCCCGGACTCCTCTGTTCTTCCCGCAGCGCGGGGGCAGAGGAGGGACCCGAGTTCCGCACTGCAGAGGCTGGGCTGCGAGGACCCAGCCAGCACGACTCAGGCGGTGGGGCCGGTTCCTGGTGTGTCCGGGCAGGAAAAAGCCGCCTGAAGATCGGCACTCGAAGGCCTGACAGTGGGCGGGCTCCGGGTCCAGCCTTGCCGGAGTGGGCAAGGGCTCAGTGGGCCAGAGATGAGGAAGAAGGACCCAGGGCGTCCCGGGCGGGCGCAGAGGCAGCGCCCAGGGAGGTAGGCGCTGGCCCGTGGAGAGAGCGGGTTGTCAGGTGCTGACAGGGCCTGGCTGTGTCCCCACCCAACCCTCATCTTGAACTGTAGCTCCCATAACGCCCTCGTGCTTACCCAATGGGAGATCATGGAATGGTGGGGTCAGTTTCCCCCATACTGTTCTCGAGGCAGTGAAAAAGCCTTGGGAGATCTGATGGTTTTATAAGGTGTAAGCCCTTTTGCTTGGTTCTGTTTTCTCTTGCCTGCTGCCGTGTGAGACCTGCCCTTACCCTACCGCCTCCCCAGCCCCCGGGAACTGAGTGCATTACACTTCTTTTCCTTTATAAATTAACCAGTCTTGGGTGTGTCTTTAGCAGCATGATGAAAACTGACTAATACGGTGCCAAATTAAATATTAACAGGGGAGCCAGAGATGTGACAGAAGGCCGGAGGAAAGGAGGTTGTATTCTCCAGAAGCTACGCCGGAAACGTCTTGGTAACAGGCCCCGTTGTCACCCAGTCCCTTAGTCTCTACCTCGAATTTATAGGTCACCCCCCATTCTCCCGTTCACATTTCAAGAAACAAATTAAGAAAAAAAACACATCTTCTCATCTACGAAGGAAGGGATGTGAGCTGGGAAATGTGAAGGCCTTGCTCAGATTCTAAAACTCGGTGTTCTTTATTTTGTAGTTTTTGCAATTTGAATTTCATGTGTATGGAAGCACAATTTTTAAAAAGACTCTTGGTTATTATATTGAATCTGGGGTTGCTACCACGAAGTATCTTCCATTTCAGAACTGAACTTTTTGTTTTGTTTTGGTTTTTGGTGTTTTTTGTTTGTTTGTTTGCTTTGTCACCTTGAGTTTGTCTGGTCCCTGCTGTCTTTTTTCCTCTCTGCCCCCATGTCATTCACCTTGATCCTTTCCTCAGCTTTTTATCCACTTGTACCTTTTCATTACCAAGTTCCCTTTCAGTCCTCTGGAAGAAATCAAAACATTTGTGTGATGTCAAATTAAGTTTGGCCTAAGGGCTTCTCCATACATAGCAAATTGTTGAAACTGACTGAATTCCAGCCTGGAGTGTGCATCTCACCCAGTCCCAGGGGACCAGCTCTTCCAACTGTGTCCCAGTAAGACAGACACCAAGCCGAGCGATCGTCATGGATCTGGCTGTCTCCCTACCTCGCTTCAGTTTTCTGCATCACGTTTTTCCCTCTGGCTATTAATATAATCCCAACATATGGTGGGGGTGGAGCGTTCTGAACCATTTTTGGTCCGAACTGTTTCCCAATTTTTGAATGGCAATTAAAGCCAATTAAGATCTGCAAAACTAAATTTATTGTAATTTTGTCTTTTAACAGTTTTTGCCATCTAAAATGCCTATTCTTGTCACACCATTTCATAAAAGTAGAAGGGCAGGAAACAACCAGTGTGGCAGATCCTTAAAAAATTAAAATTTCCATATGATCCTATGTGGAACTGAGTTCATTTCACTTCTTTTCTTTTATAAATTAACCATTCTTGGGCATGTCTTTATCAACATCATGAAAACTGACTAATACGGTGCCAAATTAAATATTAATAGGGGAGCCAGAGATGTGAACGAAGGCAGGAGAACTACAGAACTACAGAAGTAAACCCTGTTCATCTCCAAATTCTAGGAAGACCACTCACCACTGAGGTGAGTGGGATTTTAGGGGGCTGGGTACATGCCTACTTCTTTTCAATTCAAAGAATTGAAAGCAGGGTCTTGAAGAGATATTCACACACCCATGTCCATAGCAGCATTATTCACATTAGGTAAAATGTAAAAGCAAACTAAGTATCCATCAACAGATGAATGAATAGAGAAAATGTCATATATCAGTACGAGGGAATATTATTCAGCCTTAAAAAGGAATGAAATTCTGGCTGGGCGCGGTGGCTCACGCCTGTAATCACAGCACTTTGGGAGGCTGAGGCGGGTGGATCACGAGGTCAAGAGATCGAGACCATCCTGGTCAACATGGTGAAACCCCATCTCTACTAAAAATACAAAAATTAGCTGGGCATGGTGGCACATGCCTGTAGTCCCAGCTACTCGGGAGGCTGAGGCAGGAGAATTGCTTGAACCCAGGAGGCATAGGTTGCGGTGAGCCGAGATCGAGCCATTGCACTCCAGCCTGGGTAACAAGAGCAAAACTCCGTCTCAAACAAAAAAAAAAAAAAGAAATGAAATTCTGATACATGTTACAACATGGATGAGCCTGGAGGACATTAAGTGAAATAAGCCAGTCACAGAAAGACAAATGCTGCATGATTCCATGTATATAAGGCACCTAAAGTAGTCAAACTCTCAGAAATAAAAAATAGAATGATGGGAATGATGGTTGCCAGGGTTAGAGGAAGGGAGAATGGAAAGTTGGTGTTCAATGGGTATGGAGTTTGAGTTTTGCAAGTTGAAAATTTCTGCAGGTAACACTACTGAACCATACGCCTAGAAATGGCAAAGTTAGCGAGTTTTGTATTATGTGCACTTTACTCCCATCATTTTGAGAAGAAAAGTAGAAGACCAGTGGAAGGCTCCCAGCTAAGACAGTGACCCTGATTGGGGAAAGGCATGAGGATTCCTGAAAGGTTGCCCCTATATAGGCTTGAGCCCCACCAACAATGTCCTGGTTACTCTCCCAACCTCCTTTCCCTCTGCCACTTCCTTCTACTAGAAGAGAGCATTGCCGGAGTGCCCGTGCAGTGGTGTGTGGTCACCTCCATCTGTCTGCCACAGCACCCTCAAGTGCTGGCTCTCTTGCCGTGTCTCCTTTGTGACATCTCCTTTCTGCTTTCCTCCTGAACCACTGGGGCTTCTCCTCTTCCCCTCCTTATGCAAACTCGTGATTGTCACTGCTTCTTCTAGCTGGTCCCCAGATTTAAGTCTCCAGAGTAAACCTCTCTGCTGAGCTGAAAATGAGCTCCAACCACCTACAGACATCTCCTCTTGAAGGCTCACAGACACCTGAAACTCATCATGTGCGTGTGGGTTCAGCTCTCCCGCTGTATTCATCGTGTGTTCTTTTTATTTTTTATTTTTCACTGTATTTTGATGAGTTGACATACTGGGGTCTTGCTGACCCTGGAGGCATTGTCCCTCTGAGGGTCACCTAAATCCTGGAGATACCAAACAACTCATCCTAGTGCACATGCTTCAAGTGCAAACCAATAAACTCATAGCCCCACCACCTCTATCAGGCTCTTACTCGGGACCACTATTGCCCTGCCATAATCACCCAGGGCCAACTACAAGACAACGAGGGACAGCCCAGTGCCCCAGAGTCCACCGAAATGATTCACACCAGCCAATCCTAAGCCTGCCTACTCTGCCTCACCTGTCCCTTCCCTCAAAAATCATAATATGGTTTCCTTCCCTCAAAAGCCATAAGACTATGGACTCTTGCCCATAGTCCCCAACCCATCCTCCCTCTGCCTCCTGATAGACCCTGGTGCTTCTCAGATATCCTCCCCTGGTATGGCATCCTCCCTCCTCTTAGGATCTACAAGTATATCAAGCTCTTTTTGATGGCAATCATCTTCTGCTCTATTGGCCTCACCACATCTGAATAGTAATAAAACTATGTTTTAAAACATGCTTATCAGTTCCTCCTCCTATAATGCCTTTTTCCACAAATGGCAGTTGTAAGAGCTATCTAGAGTCATCCTCCGTCACCTTTTGTAATTTGTCCCATTTCTACCTCTTTAGTCTCTCACGTGCTCCTCCTTTCTCTACTTATTGCAACTGTCTAGATCCAGGTTCTAAGCATCTTCCACCTGGCTTGCCAATTTTAAACATAATTAAAGAGGAATTAAGCTACAATTCTCCCACATGACTCAATGATCTTAGTTAAAATTGTGTAATAATGACCATTGGAAAGTTAGAAGGCGCTTTGGGAATCCTGTACGTTCTGAAAAGCACAGGCTTAAAAAATATTCTTCCAAAAGGATGAGTGTCTAGCTTCCAGTGCACTTACACCCAAAAAATTAATTCATAATCCCTGCTTCCTTTTAAAACTCCAAAAAATGACAGTAAATGAAATGTTTCTTAAAGTATAGAATGAAAGGCAAAGAGAATGGGAGATGTCAGTGCAAGTGCTTTGTCCACAGATTTGGTGGAAAAAGGGTGATAGAGCATCAGGGAGAGCTGAGCCTTAAATGCCCTGGAGAATGATGTCTGCAGAGAGCACACCGAGTCCCACAGCAGAAACCTAAAGGTCAGGACTAGGGCTCCAAGTGCCTTAGAAAGCAGGGTTGAGGAGTGTGGCCAAAGAGTGAGATTCATCAAGTCCTGGGAAGGAAAACTTCGGTTCATCATCCGAGGGAAATTGAATCAGAGAGTTTCTTGTTTGGACAACACAGCGGAAAAGCGGGAGATACATCATTCTGAAAATTGGAAGTTAATTGCAAATTTGTTTTCCGCATAGTGAGACTACTCCCCAGTCCCTACTCTTCACTTGGCAAAAACGACCTAGCATTCCAGTGTTTTCAATGTGTATCCTCTTATTTTGGATGTTTTTACAAAATATGTGCTATTTTTGAATGCATGTATTGCGTAACTGATTATGTTCCTTACTCTTTTTTTCTTCAAAGGGCCATTCATATTGCTTCATTTACATCCAGACAGTTTCTTCCAACTGTCTTGCAATACCATATGTAGGCATGTACATTTTTAGAACAGGGACAATCAGGTTAGCATCATCTCTGCTCTACTGTAAACAGCACTGTAATGAATGTACTCTTCTATGTCCCCTTACAGACCCGTGTGAGAATTTTTTGAAGCATCCATCTGGGAGTGAAACTGCTGGGTCACTGGGTACGCACACACTCAATACAATTAGGTATTAGCACGTTGCTCTGTGGAACTGCAGGAGTGCCTCAGGTTCCTATATTGCACAGCACTACAATGCTGCCTATTCTCCGCCTTTCTGATTGTTGCCAGTCTAAAATAATATAACATTATTGTTTAAATTTGCATCTTTTGGGTGAACTAAAAGATTTAAACATCTCTTCACATGCTTTTGGCCTCTTGGGTTTCCGCTTCTATAAACTGCCTTTTGTCTTGATATTTCTGTCTTTTCTCTTTTTTTCTTGAGACAGGGTCTCACTCTGTCACCCAGGCTACAGTGTAGAGGCACGATCACGGCTCACTGCAGCCTTGACCTCCCAGGCTCAGGTGATCTTCCCACCTCAGCCTCCCAAGTAGCTGGGACTACAGGTGTGCACCACCACACTTGGTTATTTTTTATATTTTTTGTAAAGATGGGGTTTCACCTTGTTGTGAAAGCTGGTCTTGAACTCCTGGACTCAAGTGATCCTCCCACCTTGGCCTTTCAAAGGGCTGGAATTATAGGCGTGAGCAAGTGCCCCTGGCCTGATTTTTGCTTCTTTTGATTTGTTGAAGTTTCTTGCATCTGTAGATATTGGCCCTTTGTCAATTTCAGAAAATTGTAAATAACTTCTCTCAGTCTGTTAACTTCATCCTTAATTTTGTTGTAAGCAAAACCATCCTTTTTTTTTTTTTTAGCCTTATGCTATAAGCTTTTGAGGTTTTGTTCAGGAAGTCCCTTCTTATGTCTGGGTCACAGAATGTTCCTACATTTTTTTAATTAGCTTTACAGTTGTACTGTTCACATTTAGATTTTTAATCCATATGGAGTTCACCTTTGCAAGTAATGTGAGGTAGGAATCAATTTTAGTTTTCTTCATATTTCTGCCAGTTTCCCCAACACCACTTACCAAATAATCAGTTTTTCCCGTTGATTTGTGGTGTCTTTTATTTTACCTTGAGTTCCCACATACACATATGTCTTTCTGTGATTTTCCTATTCTTTCTCGTGGCTTTGCTTGACAGTTCTTATGCCAACATCTTAGCATTTGGCCAAAATTCAACATTTCACTTTACCTTGACCCAAGAGTAAATAACTGAACACCTATCTGACATCTCATGAATTTTTGTGTGATCAATCAAGTGTGATATTTTAGACTAAAACCTAATCAATACAATAACATTAAGCAATAGCAAAGACATTCAGATTTTTTAATTGAAGTATGGTATAGATTACATATAGTAAAATACATAGATCTTAATTGCACAGCTTGATAACTTTCTAGACAGGTATAGATCCTTTTAACTCATACTCAAATCAATATAGAGAATATTTTCAACATCCCAGAAGGCTACATCCCTCTTCTGCACTCAATAAACTCTAAAGATAACCATCATTCTGACATCTGTCACTATAGGTTGGTCTTGTCTCTTCTTGACTTCACATATATGGTTCATACAATTTTCAGCCTTTCATTTCTGACTTCTTTAATTTATCAATAAGTCTGTGATATTTACCCATGTTGGTATGTAAAGCAATAGTTTATTTTTTCCACTGCTTAATTGTATAAATATACTAAAATGTCCTTATCCATTCTCCTATTGAGAGACACTAGTGTTGATAGGCAGTTTGGGGATTTTATGACTAAACTGCTATGAACATGCCTATTGGAGGAAATAAGCCCTCCTTTCCTGTTTCAGGCAATGTGTGAATGTTCAGCTATAGTAGATGCTATCAATGGGGTTTTGATTCAGATATTATCAATATCCAAATAATTACTTACAAATATAGGTAACTTTTTTTTTTTTTGAGATGGAGTTTCTCTCTTGTTGCCCAGGCTGGAATGCAATGGAGTGATCCCGGCTCACCACAACCTCTGCCTCCCGGGTTCAAGCGGTTCCCCTGCCTCAGCCTCCCAAGTAACTGGAATTACAGGCATGCGCCACCACGTCTGGCTAATTTTGTATTTGTAGTAGAGATGGGTTTTCTCCATGTTGGTCAGGGTGGTCTTGAACTCCTGACCTCAGGTGATCCGCTCACCTCAGCCTCCCAAACTGCTGGGATTACAGGCATTAGCCACGGTTCCCAGCCTCAGTAACTATTTTAAATGTAACCAGGATTGAAAATTTTCTTTAAGTGCATTGTGAGTGGAAATATAAGTGTATATTTTTATTGTAAGAGTAAAAGCACTTGGTTTATCAATACAAACTATTATAAAGAACTTTTAAACAGCTAAATAAATAAGGAAATCAACTGACAGCTAAAGAGAATTTTAAGAGACAGCACATCCACCAGAAAACTTTAGGAAAAACTTTTTCATAATTTGAGTCAAAAATGTTTATAAATATGTAAAATAAACATCAAATTATGTCGAGTCTAATCCTTATAGATTATTCAGTGTACAGGTACCATAACATTAAACAAAGTAACCTTTGGGAAATGAATTTATCTAGGTTAACCAGCTAGGAAATAAATCTTACAGGAAAAAAACATATTTGCAGACATTTACAACTTGTAAAAGTGAATTAAAAACAGACTGTCAACTTTACAACCTTAAAATTTTATGAAGAGAAAACTCCAAAATCATTTTTAACAATGCTAGGTGTAATCAGCTTCACTTTAACACAAAAATGCAGGTTATGCTTTGTTGGCAGAAATACTGTATAAATGATGCTGTGTTCTTTCTAGAATGTCACATCACATCAGGAGGCATATGATGTTGGTTCGTGTCATTTGTCGTGGTGGTAACTTTGATCACTTGATTAAGATGGCATCCACCAGGTTTCTTCTCTATGAAGTTATTATTTTTTCCCTTTATAATGAATAAGTACGGAGAAATACTTTGAAGCTATGTGAATATCTGATCCTCATCAAACTGTCAGCCACTAGTTTCTTTGTTCTTCGCCCTATAGGGCACAGGAAGAAATTCTTAAGTCTTCCAAAGTGAGAAAGCTGCAGCCCAGAAGGCACCTACCCTCACACGGCTTCACTAAACTGGTAGCTGCAACCTTCTTGTCTTAATCTTGCTGCTGGGATACAGAAAGAAAATTCCCTTAGGATATGTAAACACAAATTGGCCTTAACTAGGGTTTTGGTTGGGTTGGGTTGGCTTTGGCGGAAGGTGGTAATGTGGAGCCAGGTGTGGTGGCGCACGCCTGTAGTCCCAGCTACTTGGGAAGCTGAAAGATGAGAATTGCTTGAACCCAGGAGGCTGCAGTGAGCCAAGATCACACCAGAGTATGCAACAGAGTGAGACCCTGTGTCAAAAAAAAAAAAAAAAAAAAAAAGCCAACTAGTAAATAGTGAATAAGAGAAAAATAAAGCTTGAACCCGGGTAATAATTTATTCACACAAGAATCAATTCAAAAGATGCTAAAACAAGTTAACGAGTTAAAGTTTGATGAGGAACAGTTATATGCAGTTATGTGCTACACAGTGACGTTTCAGTCGACAAACTGCATACTTAACAATGGTCCCATAAGATTATAATACCTTATTTTTACTGTACCTTTTCTATGTTTAGCTGTGTTTAAATACACAAATACTATTGTGTTGCAATTGTCCACAATATTCAGTACAGTCACATGCTCTTCAGGTTTGTAGACTAGAAGCAACAGGTTATACCATACAGCCTAGGTGTGTAGTAGGCTATACATTTAGCTTTGTGTAAGTACACATCATAATGTTCACACAATGATAAAATCGCCTAAGGATGCATTTCTAAAATACATTCTCATCATTAAGCAATGCATGACTGTACACAGTCGCTAAGAATCTCAAAGTAAGTTTCCTTATTACAAAGGGAAAAATGATAACATAGGGAAGGAATCTGGTGAATGCCATCTCAACCAAGTGATCAAAGTTACTGCCACTACTAATGACAAACCAACATATATGCCCCCTGATGTGACACCCTGGACAGAGCCGCAGCATCATTCATGTTGTATTTCTAAAATAATGCATAGTCTGAATCAACTCATAATGAAACGTGAGGCAAAAACAAACTGAGGGCTTACCTGCAAAACAAATGGTTCCCCCTCACCAAAAAGGTCACTACCATTAAAGACAAAGACGTGCTGAGGAATCATTCCAGATTAAAGACGACTAAAGAAATAGGAAAACTAAATGCAGTGTGTGCTCTTTTCTTGGATGAATCAAGAAGAAAAATTGATGTAAATGATATTACTGAGACAACTGGTAATATTTAAATATGGTCTATAGACAATAACTTTTATTTAGACCATATTTATTATATCCATCCTGATTTTCCCTACTTTTTTGATCATTGTCTTGTGGTTCTGTAAATGGATCTCATAGTCCAGATAACAATAAGGGGCATGGTATTTGCAATTTACTATCAATCAGATGATCCAGGAGAAAAAGTATAGATATATATGTGGAGACAGCAAGGGCAACAGGAGTGTGAAAAGAATAAAACAAATGTGACATATTGCATTGGTGAATCTGGGTGAAAAGTATATGGGAGTGCCCTGCACTGTAATTGCAACGTTTCTGTAAGCTTCAAATTGTTTCAGAATGAAAGTTTTTAAAAATGAGTAAGAAAAATTTCCCATAAGTACGCTATGTTTATGCTTCTGGAGAAAGGCCCTTCATGCCTGCATCAGGTTCTGACTGTGAACACTCATCAAGAGGATCAAAGCACATGAATAGAAGTAAGAAGGGAAAGAAAACTTAAGAAAAAAAAGACCTAATACACATTCTTTCCATTACTTATATTTATTTCTTTATTTCTAGACAGGGTCTCATTCTGTTGCCAAGGCTGGAATGCAGTGGGACAGTCATGACTCACTGCAGCCCTAACCTCTCCAGGATCAACCTCCCACCTCAGCCTCTCAAGCAGCAGTAACTGCAGGTGTTCACCACCACACTCAGCTGATTTTTGTGGCTCAGTAGAGACAAGGTTTCGCCCAGGCTGGCCTTGAACTCCTGGACTCAAGCGACCCAACTGACTCAGCCTCCCAAACTGTTGAGATGACAGCTGTGAGCCACCGCACCCAGCTGAATTTGAAAAAAATTTTAAAGGGGTCTTGTTAAGTTGCCCAGGTGGTCTCAAACTCCTGGCCTCAAGCAATCCTCCCAAAGTGTTGGGATGACAGGCGTGCACCATCATGCCCATCCATATTTCTCTATTTAGTCATAGTCTCTGCCTCTTACAGGAATTAAACTCAAACAGCAAAGATAAAGACTTTAACAATTGAGATAAGAAGCACTGATGTTAGTCTGAATATCAGGCTTTAAAAAAAAGGTTTTGATTAAAGCAGTAAAACTTAAATACTGTAAAAATAATGCTTTTGCCACATTAGTAATAAATGATGTTCTCTCTTTAGTCTTTATGAACAGAGCCAGGGGCTTGCTCTATCACCCAGGCTGCACAGTGGCACAGTTACAATCACTGCAGGCTTGAACTCCTGGGCTCAAGCAATCCTCCCACCTCAGCCTTCCAAGTAGCTGAGACCATAGGTGCACACCACCACGCTCAGCTAACTTCAGTCTTTAAAACTCAATAGTTGGCCCAAAACAAACTTCTCATTCATTTTATGATCATGTATTCATTTATTCTGAAATATTTCATCAATTTGGAACCAAACACTATTCACTGCTGGGTGGGGGGAGTTCAAATCATCATTAATTGACTCTTCTCATTGACCACAAAATTAAAATATATTTATTACACTGGAAAGTAAGGTTTCTTCATTGTGGCTAGATAATATGATTGTAGGTGAGAGCTATGTAAAGAGTACAACAAAAAAATCAATTTAAAATGATTATTTAGGGTGGACGCAGTGGCTCATGCCTGTAATCCCAGCACATTGGGAGGCTGAGGCTGAGGCAGGTGGATCACTTGAGGTCAGGAGTTCAAGATCAGCTTGGCCAACATGGTGAAATCTTGTCTCTACTAAAAATACAAAAATTAGCCAGGTGTGGTGGTGCACATATGTAATTCCAACTACTCAGGAGGCTGAGGCAGGAGCAAGGCTTGTACCCAGGAGGCGGAGGTTGCAGTGAGCCAAGATCGCACCACTACACTCCAGCCTAGGCAACAGACAGAGTGAGACTCCGTCTCAAAAAAAAAAAAAAAAAAAAAAAAAAGAAAAAAAGATTTTTAAAATGTCACATGTAATTTCACAAGAAAATTAACTGCAATTCAGGTTTATTTTCACATTGTTTAATTTTATATACATTTCATATGTCATAAATACGCACAATACAAAAGCTATACAAAAACCTTAGTAATTTAACATTTAAAAAAGGAAGAGAGAGATACTGCACTTGATTTCTGATACTTTTCTGTTTAAATAACACTTAAATTCAGTTTTCAAGAAGACAACAATTGAAAATCATTAATTTTTCAGAGGGCTTTGTGTTCACATAAATCCATCATTCAGGCCAGGTGCAGTGGCTCCCGCCTGTAATCCCAGCACTTTGGGAGACTGAGGTGGGTGGATCACCTGAGGTCAGGAGTTTGAGACCAGCCTGGCCAACATGGCAAAAACCCATCTCTAAATAAAAACAAAACAAAACAAAAATAAATAAATTCTTTATTCAAGTATATTTTTATTGAAGTAATAAACCACTTCATTGGCTGCAAAGTCAAACTGGGTAAGCCTCAATACTGAGCAAAAGTAGAGAACTCTGCTTTCCTCAGCCTAGAACCAGCTTCTGGCACATGAAATGCAGAGCACAACAGTGATTTTTAAACTGGCATTATTAAGACCATAGTATAGAGCTTAACAATGCACAGCACAACCTATATTGTTTTCTCATAGACTCTTATTAAAAATATCATACTAAAAATAATTAGAAATTTTATTTTTCCTAATTTCTTTTTTTACTCCATTTAAAAAAACAATACATCTTTTTCATTGTGCTTGGCAACTGGACATGATACCTGAAGACATAATTCAAATACACAATGGAGAAAATATATACATAACTCCTAAAGGATTTTGACATTGTTTAAATTAATTCTGTTGTAATTTTGGTTCAACAGTTATCAATCACAGAAAATATAAAGAACTTAAAATAATATTATTCACACATGATGTTTTTAAAAAGTGAATTGTTGAGACATAAAAACATTACGTGACTTGCCCAAGGTCATGAAGGGAATGAGGGACAGACAACAGTATATTTTTCTAACTGAAGCAACTATGCTAACCCCTAGCTTATGCCATCTCTCAAAATCAGCTCAAGGCAAAAGATACAGAAATTTAATGCATTATCCAGGAATGTTTGTTTAACCTAAACTGCTGTTATTAATTAAGAATCTGTATGTTTAGCACACATTATTAGGAATTTACAAATAAAACATCTTTTTCTGAATTATTAGGCATGTAATTTGTTAGTATTTGACACAATTGCAAAAACAAAATGGACAATACAATTTTAAAGGAGTTCTGTGAAAGATGCTTATTAACATGATTTTTTAAAAAATACTAATTGTAGGACCTACAAAATTCAGAAGACAGTACCTTAGATGCAAACATTTAATATAAATGTATTAAATCATCTTCTAGTTGACCCTTTGTTATCAATGAAAACGCTCTAACAAAGCACTCATAATGTTTCCTGGGATTCTTTGGTGCTTATCAATCAAAGCTTGAACAGCATTCTTCGTCTATTAAGAAAACAGAAGAAAAGCTATTGTTATTGTAGATCTTAATATAGATCGACTTACCTCCCATAACCCCTCAGAATTAATAATTTCCTTCTCAGTATACCCAAAGCATATATTTTTTACTTTTTTTTATATAGAAATGGGGTTTCACTATGTTTCCCAGGCTGGTCTCAGACTCCTGGGCTCAAGCAATTCTCCCACTTCGGCCTTCCAATGTGCTAGGATTATAAGCAAGGGCCACAGTGCCTGGCTGCAGCATATTTCTTATACTTATTTTATTAAGCCTTTAATTATAGTTGTTGTCCACATGTCTCTTTTCCATACCAGACTATCAGCTCCTTAAGATACATCTTAGTATTTTTCCAGCATTAAGCACAGCAATGCCTTACACATGATAAACACTACAGAGGACTTAAAGAAAAAAAATTAAAAGGAAAAAATGTAGAAAATTTTCAAGTAGGCAAATGGAAGACTTAGTCCTTCCCAGCCATTAGTTAACTCTAATGTATTTTTTATTTTATCACCATACATACTGAACAATTATATCAGGGTCTCACTGTGTTGCTCAGGCTGGTCTTGAACTCCTGGACTCAAGGGATCCTCGTGCCTCGGCCTCCCAAAGTGCCGGAATTACAGGCATGAGTCATCATGCCTGGCCAATTTTTATTTTAAATTGGTTTATGGCTATTTAAAATTCTGATATATGTATCATGTATATGCATATGTGTATGCATATGTATATGTGTGTATGCATAGTTCATGCATACACACATATAGTTCCTCTTTTAGACTTTAACCTTTAAAGAAAATTAATAAACACTAGCCCATATATGTATTTTTTTAAATACGCCCCTTTGGCTAGGTGCAGTGGCTCATATTTGTAATCCCAGCACTTTGGGAGGCCAAGGTGATCACCAGAGGTCAGGAATTTGAGACCGGCCTGACCAACATGGTGAAACCTCATCTCTACTAAAAATACAAAATCAGCAGGCATGGTGGCTCATGCCTGTAATCCCAGCTACTTGGGAGGCTGAGGCAGGAGAATCACTTGAACACTGGAGGCGGAGGTTGCAGTGAGCCAAGATTGTGCCATTGCACTCTAGCCTGGGCAACAAGAGTGAAACTCCAACTCAAAGCAAAACAAAAAAAAATGCCCCTCTAAACCACAGTTTTCATATCTGTAAAATGAGAACTACTTAATACGGTTATACAAGGATTAAATGAAACCGATGAGACATCTTCAGGTGCTTAGCACAGTGACTGCCACATGTTGTGTTCCATGATATGTATTAAGCGTATCTCTAGAATTTTATTCATTCATTCAGAAAATATTAGATGCCTTGGAAATTAAACCACTAGTGAAACAGGTCTCCGATCTAAAGGAGTTCCTAACTTAAAAGGAAGAATCAAGTACAAAGTAACTAAAATGTGAGATCGTTTATGATGCATATCATATGAAGTGTGAAAAGAAGTATTCAGAAGTTCAGACCTGAGACTGGGTGGGCAGTGAGCAGGGGAGGACACATGAACAGGGTACTGTTTGGTGTGGGTCTGCAAGGACCTGTAATATTCCAGTAATGGTAAAGGAAGGAGCATGAGGAGAAAAGAGTACAGGAAAACCACTGTGTAAGGAATGGCAAGTTAGCTAGCTTGGCTAGAGTTTCAGGTATTCAAAAGCTGGCTGATATAAGGCTTTAAAATTAATTTTAATTAAATCATAAAGAAAGTTAATACCAAGTAAAAACGTATAGACTTTGAGTATATAGAGTAAAAAAGTATAGACTTGTACCAAGTGAAAAAGTACAAACTGGTGGTGCATGCCAGTAATTCCAGTTATTTGGGAGCCTGATGTATGAGAATCACTTGAACCCAGGAGGCAGAGGTTGCAGTGAATCAAGATTGTGCACTGTACTGCCGCCAGGGTAACAGAGTAAGATTCTGTCTCAAAAAGAAAAGAAAGAAAAGAGGGAAATCCTATCACGTGATACAACATAGATGAACCTTGAGAACATTATGTTAACTGAAATAAGTCAATCACAAAAAGCAAACTCTGTATGATTTCACTCATATGCGGTATCTGAAGTAGTTAAGGTCTTAGGAAAGTAGAATGGTGGCTGCTAGGAGCTAGAGGAAGGGGAAAGGGAGGTTGCAGGTATAGTCCGTTTTGCATGATGAAAAAATTCTAGATATCTGTTGCTCAACAACGTGAATGTACTTAACAGTACTAAACTGTATACTTAAATGGTTAAGATAGTACATATATGTGTTTTTGCCATAATTAATGTTTTACTGTGTGTTTGCCTTTTTTTACCACGTGTTTTTACCATAATTTATATTTTTAAAAATAAATCAGACTATATAAAAGTCATAATTAAAATACATTCATCCTATTTTATTTTTTGAGAGAGTGTCTCACTCTGTTGCGCAGGCTGGAGTACGGTGGCACAATCATAACTCACTGTAACCTTGACCTCCTGGCTTCATGGTATCCTCCCACCTCAGCCTCCCAAGGTGCTGGGATTACAAGTGTGAGCCACCAAGCCTGGCCCATTCATCCCATTTTCTAAATGATTCAGTTAACATGACATTTATTGCATTTAATAAGAATGGAGTAAAAAAGAAAAAAAAAGAGAACATAACATTTGTTGTCTTTCTTTTTTTCGTAGTTTTATACTCTCTGAAAGTATAATTACAAGGTAGGCAGTCTTTTCTACTCTTCGTCCTCCTTGATCTCTTTGCAAGAACTAATATTACTGACCATTCCCATTTTTTAATACAACCTCACCTGCTAACGTCTGTCACACAAATTTACTTGTTCTCTTACCCTCTGCCAGTTCCCTTCAGTCAGCTCTGGCGCTTCTCCTTCCTTGGCCTTCTTCTTCAGTGCTACATCTGCAGTCTGTCCTCAGCACTTTCTTTCTCTCTCATCTGCCTTATAAAGCTCATGGCTTAAGTAACTCTCTTAGTGCAAATGACTGAAATCTCTATCATCAATTCTGACTTTCTCCCAAACTTCAGTTGGATATTTCCAAAAATCTATGCATAGATACATATTCCTATCCTACAGTTACCATAAATTCTATCCCTGGACTCCACCCATTAAAAGTCTGTAGCACCCCTCCTCCCACCCCCAACTCTTGCCTGTAGTGACAGTAAGTCTCCAGAGATTAGCAAATGTTCCCTAGGGGGTACAATCACCTCTGGTTGAGAACCACTGACCTAGAACATACTTGTAGAATATAAAAATAAATCAATGACATTCAAAATATAATAACTGAAAATAAAAATCTGTCCTAAAACTAAAAAAGAAAAAATAATTTACCTTTTCAGCTAATTCTTCCGCTGTTATCTTTGGGTCATACGGAATGGGGTCACCTAAATAGGTCCGTAACTTCACTGGAAAACCTCCATACATTGGAGCAAATGGATAGCGGAATTTTTCATAAAGCCACCTAAATAACCCTGTTTTAGAATACACAATCATTTTAACTTGTTAAATATTCTGATCATGTAATTGTAAACTTTCAAATTAATTACGTAGGACTTACAGGAAGGTGGCAAAAAGTATCACTTCTCGGCAATTAGTACAATTTTTTTAAAAAGAGCTTTTCATCAACTGTAACAAATATATCCCACCAATGCAAGACGTTAATAATAGGAGAAACTGGGGGGAGAACTCTCTACTTTCTATAAACCTAAAAATGCCACCCCAAAAGTCTATTTATTATTTTTTAAATGAGCTTTTAATAGTACAGGAACTTAACAAAATTCAATAAAAAGTAAATAAATAAATAAAAATACAGGAATTTTAAAAGGTAAACAAGTTACTATTATTACAAAACAAAGCCTAAACTGCTACCAAAAACCATTAGAGGTGAAAAAGTCTAGAGACTTACAAAAAGTAACTTAAAGGCCAAAAAAAGAAAAGGAAAAATAAATTTATGTAAACATGAGACTACAATACAAATAAACTAAGTAAAGACAAAACATTATTACGAACCAGGAAAAACAAAACACATTAAAGCAAATATTTACTAATGCTAATGACCAAATCTGAAATTTAGCAGGATTAAATAAAAGTGGTAATAACATAAAAATAAACTGATGGACTACATTTTTTAAGAAATCTAAAATGTTATCAAAGGAATCCAAAACAGGCAGACCATATGGAACACACAGCCATGGGTTGCACCAAAGTTGAAAGGATTGCTTGCACATCAAAACACAGAATACACCCTATCCTACAGGTCACACATGCACACACACACACAATCACTAGATACTAATTTTTGGACTATTCAACTTTAAAGTGAAAAAAAGTTTAAAAAAAAAAAGGCACAGGAAAAATAAATAAACAAAACTTCTAGAATAATTTCTGACTTGCTACTAAATTCTAAACAAATGAGCCAAGAAAAAATTAGAATAGGCTGGGCACGGTGGCTCACACCCATAATCCCAACGCTTTGGAAGACCAAGGGGAGGTGGATCACCTGAGGTCAGGAGTGTGAGATCAACCTAGTCAACACGGCAAAACTCTGTCTCTACTAAAAATACAAAAATTAGCCAGGCGTGCTGGCACCCGCCTGTAGTCCCAGCTACTCTAGAGGCTGAAGTGAGAGAATCACTTGAACCCGTGAGGTGGAGGTTGCAGTGAGCTGAGATCATGTCACTGCACTCCAGCCTGGGCAACAGAGAGACTCTGTCTCAAAAAAAAAAAAAAAAAAAAAAAAAAAATTAGAAGAAATAAATCCACAACAAAAGTTAAAGATCTCATCAATCTTCCTTTCTACTTTAAATCTGATTTAAAAAAAGAAGAAAAATAAAAGACTTAAAAAACAATGCAGTACTAACAAAATAGCAACGTTATACATAAAAGAAACAAGGGCAGTTTAAAGGTCTTCAGAAGGAGACTTGTAAGTGGATAGAAACACTAATAATAATAGTGCTAGAATTAAAAGTAATAATAACACTAGGAATATATAATATAATCAATTAAATATAATATACAAACCATAGGGTACTACAACAACAAACTGAATATTTCAAAATAAGAAAACAAGTATTGCAAAGAAAAAGCACATCTAATCATTAACATTGCTGTAACTACATTAAAAGCTGATTTTTAAAATCTATAAATTATGGACAGGTAAAAAGTACTTTCCAGTGCAAATGTATTATGGTGCAAAATATTTTTAAAAAGAACAAAAAGTGACAGAAATAAACCAAAGCAAATGCTATTTCCTTAGGTAGTTAATCTTAGTTCAATATCATATTGTCATCCGTTTTTAAAGCTGTAACTTCTGAGGTGAGTTAAAAAGATTATTGGACAGTTTGTAAATGTATTCTAAAGGTCACCACCATGGTTTAAAACAATAAACTAGCTAAGTCACCACCAAGTTTTTAAAAGCCCATTTGAAGAACTTCAGTATGTATATGATACCCTCAACAAAAATACAGCATTAAGAACTGCCATTACTTAGAGCTAGTTATCACTTGGACTTTAAACAGAAAAACGTCTGAATAGTATACCTGTTTTCTAAAGATCATAATTCAAAAGGTTTCCTTGTAGAGTTCAATAGCCCAAATATTTTAAAAGTTGCATTGTAATTAAAAACCATATGAATCAGAACTTACTTGTTCCTCCAAGCGATCTAAATCCTTCTCTAATGTTTTGTGTAAACATAGGAATAATGGGCTAAAGAAAAAGAGAATTTGAATTAACAAGTGAATAAATTAATCCATTCAATGTCTCAATTACGGTAACTAACGCAAACTTTTTTTTTTTTAAGAAAGAGAAAAGGCGTCTATGGCCATGCCACCCCAAACATGCCCAGTCTTGTCTGATCTCAGAAGCTAAGCAGGGTAGGGCCTGGTTAGTACTGACATGGGAGAAAGAGAAAAGGCGCACAAATTTATTAGCGCGTGCTTGTGGGGGGATCACAAAATGATTATGCAAACTTTTGAGAGCCTGTTTGATATCATGAAAATAAAATATTTTTAAAATAAAGGCACACATGATTAGTTTCTCAACTAAATTCAACTTGATCATTTGTAAAAATAGAAATTGGAAACACTACCCTCCAGTGGTAATATAAAATATTTCATTGACCACTTTTCCTAACATTCCACATAAAACCTTGAAACTCAAAATAGAGAGTACAGTAATCATTAATTTCATTAAATAAAATAAATGTAGTAAACTGAATTGGCTTTAGCGGGCTACTGAATAGTACACTCACTGAAGAAAAGTTGCAAGACAGAGATTCCAAGGGGAATTTTTATCAGGGGAGTTGGGGACAGAGTCTCACTCTGTGGCCCAGGCTGGATTGCAGTGGCATGATCATGGCTCACTGTAGCTTCAACCTAGAATTCAATTGCTTACATATATAAATGTGTGCCTGTATGTATGTGTGTGCATGCACGTTTGCAAGGGAGAGAGAAAAAGAGGGGTGTGTCTGTGTGTGTGTGTGTTTGAGGCAGAGTCTTGCTGTCACCTAGGCTGGAGCACAATGACATGATCTCAGCTCACTGCAACCTCTGCCTTCGAGGCTCAAGTCATCCTCCAACCTCAGCCATCTGAGTAGCTGTGATCAGGCCCAGCTAATTTTTGTACTTTTAGCAGAGATGGGTTTCACCATGTTGGACAGGCTGGTCTCGAACTCCTGACTTCACGTGATCCTCCCACCTTGGCCTCCAAAAGTGCTGGAATTACAGGCGTGAGCCACCATGTCCAGCCAAGAATGTATATTTTTAAAAACTATTCTTGGGGTCTTGAAGTCTTGACTCTGTCACTAAAAATGTGGGACCACTGTACAAGTTACTTACCATGTTTAAGCCTCACTTTCTTCATGCATAAAATGGGGGTAAATAATAATAATTATCCCTATCTCAAAGTCTTTCATGGATAAAGCAAGATAACTCTTTATATAGTGAGATAATTTTATTGAAACAAAATATTATTTTCTTTTATATGTGCTATTTATTTTACAATTAAAGTAAATGGGCTAGTTTTCTCCTCAACTTAGACACGAAATCAGCTAAAAGTTCTTATCAAACTCGTACGTCTCCAGAATTCACAAAACCAGAGTGATTTGTATTATATCAAAAAGTCTCTCATCTTCAAATAAACCTTATTATTTTCTACCAATATTTTGTGAACTTGCATTGACAATCAGGCTTTTTCCCCTTTAATTTTTATTACTATATCACAATTTAAATATAGTTAATCCTGTAACAATAGTGTTAAATTTTTGTTCAGAGCTTACAATAATTTTGTGAGGCCTATTAAAGGATTTTCCAAATGGGATACTTGTGCCACTTACAACTCTATACATATATTACTGAAAGATTTCCCTCATGTATTTGGGAAGCCCCTTCAGTCTCAGATGTCAGCAGACTCACTGTGCAGTGTAGTCGGGAATGGCAACAGTACCGGTTGCCTCGAGTTCTGAACTGTGTGCTCTGCTCTGCTGCTGCCTTGCTGAGTCACAAGATCCCTTCCATCCCTCCATCTCTCTGTGCCTGAGTCTCCTCATCTGCAACATTGGAATAATTATATGTGTCACCTCCTTACTGTACAAGAGTACAAGATAAAGTGTTTAAAAGTGCTATGAGATGTTGGGGTGGCACAATATTAATCAAACTTACAAGATTCATTTGTTTTTAAACTTATAAAAAGCTATTTCTTAAACTTTCTGAAGTTTTATATAAAAATCTTAAATTATCTAGATCATTTAAATTAATTATCTGGAAACTGAAGGATTAGAAAGAGTTATTTTCTCTATATCATTTTTCTCTTTCAGGCCTTCTTCTAAGCAATATGTTGCTGAAAATGTAAACTTAAGGATGAGGAATTAGAATCCCATGGTATATTTATGTGATTTTAAATCTATTTTTGTCATCTTTATCTTAAATTTTTGAAGAAACAATTCTTTCAAAATCTAAACTTGAAAACTGAACCATCTTTGATCCAGATTTTAGCTTTTATCGTTTTCATATACATTACATTAATTATTCTTAATTTTTATATAACTGCATATATCCTTTTGTATTCTACATTATTCATATGGTCTAGGTTTTTCTACGTCAGTGCTTAAGATTTGGGGAAATAAGTAAAATGTGCTATAATTCATTTTCTATATACCTAAAAAACTAAGTTACTGACAGCATTCTCTAACTGGCCTGGAAAAAGAACAATACTCTGTCAAATATAGTTTCTTTTTCTGACAATCAAAATGAAAATAAACAGAAAACAAAGGAGAAATATTCCATAGGTAGTAGATAAGTGTTTCATAAAGTACAATATGGAGACCAAGGATGAGAAATACTTTCCCAATGCAAAATAAAAGAACAAAATGGCATTTGAAATCTCCAGTCTTTTTTTTTTTTTTTTTTTTTTTGAGACACAGTCTCACTCTGTCACTCAGGCTGGATTGCAGTGGTGCGATCTCAGCTCACTACAACCTCCACCTCCCCAGTTCAAGCAATTCTCCTGCCTCAGCTTCCCGAGTAGCTGGAATTATAGGCATGCACCACCATGCCTGGCCAATTTTTGTATTTTTAGTAGAGATGGGGGTTTCACCATGTTGGCCAGGCTGGTCTCAAACTCCTGACATTGTGATCCATCCGCCTTAGCCTCCAAAAGTGCTGAGATTACAGGCATGAGCCATTGAACCCGGCGTATATGTTAATTTTTAAAGTATTGCAGTGAAGTATTTAAGTTCTTATACATTTTGGCTCACTACTTAACTATTTATTTTAAATTTAATAAGCTTTACTTTAATAATTAATTTTATACAGCTCACCACTTTTGCATCAATTGCAACCTGAGCAAAGCCTTTGCGATGACCCCATACGATGTTATAAGTTTCATCACTAATTAAGGCTTCTCGAACTCCACCTGGTGAGATAGCTAACAAGTGGCCACTCCTCAGAATTTCAACACATTTTTCTCTTGGTCCATGCAGAGCACAAAACACATCCAATAATAAACTAAACCCTGTAAGAAACATGAATATGAAGATACAAAATAAGCATTTCTTGTTTAATTCTTCAAGACCAAAAATCTTCACAAACCACATCATTTACTATTTATACTGAAATCAGTAAACTTTTTTACTTTTTAAAATCAACAAAAACTCTAAAGGTTAAGTTTGATATTGCTGTTTAAGTAATAACTGCATCTTACTTATCACCTACCATTGAATACCTTCTTACTGACTACCTACTACTCTGGCTCAAATTCTTAAGTAAAACTCACAACAATCTTGACAAACAGGTATTCTTCTTGCCATTTTACATATGAGAAATCTTGGGCTCACAGAATAACAGCTTGCTCAAAGTCACACATCTAAGAAGTGGCAGGGCAGAGATTCCAGAAATGGGATTCTGATGGGATTCACAAATGATATCCCATCAGTAATCAGAAATCTAATCTTCCATTAACCCTATTAAAAAAGAGAATCACTCAGGAGAATGTGAATCAAACTATGCTTAGCTCTTCCAAAATGGCAAGACCATGATCAAATCCATTTAAATTAAAAGTTAGATGATCCTAATTCTATAATTAAATTTTTAAAATAATAATAGCAAACATCATTAAGAGATTTTAATAAAGTGAGGGTGCTTGACTCAAGAACAGCTAATTCCAAGTCTTAATATTATACACCTTTTCAAATTACAACTATTTATGGATGAAAGAAATAATCCTGTTAGTAATTAAATATTTTAATCAAATCCCATACTGGAACTTCTGAGGGCTGATGTTAGTATACATTATTCCCTGAGAATGGGAAATACAGACACATTTGATGTTAAAAGCTATGCAAACTGGTCAGGTGCGGTGGCTCATGCCTGTAATATCAGCACTTTGGGAGACCAAAGTGCTGATTTATATTAAAAATATAAAAATCAGCCTGGCATGGTGGCATGTGCCTGTAATCCAGCTACTCAGGATGCTGAGGCAGGAGAATGGCTTCAGAATGGTTTCAAACCGGGATGTGGAGGTTGCAGTGGGCCAAGATCATGCCACTGCACTGCAGCCTGGGCAACAGAGCGAGACTGTGTCTCAAAGAAAATAACCAAAAAAAAACACTACACAGACTAACCAAACTTCTCATTACTTTAAAGATCTGAGGCAAGATTATAAATAGCATTAAGATTAAAATAACTGTCAGACCTGGTGTGGTGGTTCACGTCTGTAATCCCAACGCTTTGGCAGGCTGAGACAGACGGATCACCTGAGGTCAGGAGTTTAAGACCAGCCTTCCCAACATAGAGAAACCCTGTCTACTAAAAATACAAAAATTAGCTAGGCGTTGTGGCACATGCCTGTAATCCCAGCTACTGGGGAGGCTAAGGCAGGGAAAATTGCTTTAACTCGTGAGGCAGAGGTTGCAGTGAGCCAAGATTGAGCCACGGCACTCCAGCCTGGGTGACAGAGCAGACTCAATTTCAAAAAAAGTAAAATAAAATAATTGTCACCCCACATTAAATGCTCACTGATTCAACTAGATGGATTCTTATAATGAATGGATGAACATGAGATGATTCATAAATAAAAAAAAAACATAAAATCTCTCTTTTTTTTTTTGGAAACAGGGTCTTGCTCTGTCACCCAGGCTGGAATGCAGGGGCACAAAAGTAGCTCACTACAGTCTTGCCCCACTGGGCTCAAGTGATCCTCTCCCTTAGCAACCCAAGTAGCTGGACTCCAGGCACTGCACCACCATGCCTGGTTGATTTTTTTATTATTCTTTTTAGCAGAGAGAAGATCTTGCTATGTTGCCCAGGCTGGTTTCAATCTTCTGAGCTCCAGCAATCCTCCTGCCCCAGCCTCATAAAGTGCTGGAATTACAGGTGCGAGCCATAGTACCCACACTAAAGTCTCTCTTGTGCTGAGAATTCTAATGATTTTATTCCTTCAGAAAGCAAATAAAGACTTAAGGTAAACCAGCATCAAAATATTAAAAAGATCATAAAGAGGGAAATTTTTTGAAAAAGGCAAATGCTAAAAATATTCACATTTTATTACTCCTAAAAACAAGAAAAAAAGAAGCAACCTAATGCTCCATGAGAGAAAAACACTTAAGTAAATGTTCTAGTCATACACTAAATCTTTTTTTATAAAACATGGTAAAAATGTTAATGCTAACATTAAATCTTAAAAAACCCACAAAATTGTTTGCCTATGTGATTGAAAGTAAAACAAGGGAGTAAAATAAATCAAAATAACATTATGTTAAGATGGTAAAATTATAATGATGTTGTTAGTTTCCAAATCTACTATAGTGATCATGTTAGTTTTTAACAGAAAACACAGTCATTACAGTTTATATACAAAGTACAAATAGTTTTTTAGTGACACATGGATACCCAAAGCATTAACTGTATATAGGCATTGAAGTAGATCATTACTTAATTCACTGTTTGGTTGTGTTTGTCTGATTGATGTGTCAGCTTCTGCTTTTATTCCAGAGGACATACTGTCAACTCTCTTGGCTTGTTTCTGGTGATTCGGTGACAGAAGAAAATAAGATTTAATCTCAACGAGTTTATTCAAGAATGATTTCTGTAAAACTCTAAACCATTTGGTTAATTAACCTTTTTTTAAAAAAAAAAACATACAAGGTTGGCCGGCTGCTGTGGCTCGCCCTTGTAATCTCAGCACTTTGGGAGGCCAAGGCAGGCGGATCACCTGAGGTCAGAAATTCAAGACCAGCCTGGCCAACATGGTGAAACTCCATCTCTTCTAAAAGTACAAAAATTAGTCAGGTATGGTGGCAGGCACCTGTAATCCGAGCTACTCAGGAGGCTGAGGTGGGAGAATCACTTGAACCCAGGAGGCAGAGGTTGCAGTGAGCTGAGATTGCACCATGGCACTCCAGTCTGGGCAACAAGAGCAAGACTCCTTCTCAAAAACAAAAAGAAAAGAAGGAAAAAGGAAAAAAGAAAAGAAATATATATATATATAGCCTTTATAAACAGATATTTTAAAATGTAGTCTTCATGGCTGGGTGCAGTGGCTCACACTTGTAATCCCAAAACTTTTGAAGGCACGGTGGGAAGATCATTTGAGGCCAGGAATTTTAGACCAGCCTGGGCAACATAGCAGGACTCCATATCTAAGTAAATAAATAAATAAATAAATAAATAAATAAATAAAATGTATTCCTCAATCTTAGAGTTATAAATCTCATCAGGCAAGTTATATATGATAAGAGACATGACGTATATACTCTTTAGGGTAGCATAATATTATGTGAAGACAAAATGTATCTTTTTCTTTTTTTTTTGAGATGGAGTCTTACTCTGTTGCCCAAGCTGGAGTGCAGTGGCATGATGTCAGTACACTGTAACCTCCACTTTCGAGGTTCAAGTGATTCTCCTGCCTCAGCCTCCTGATTTGCTAGGCCTACAGCAGGTCTGTTGGCCACCATGCCTGGCTAATTTTTGTATTTTTAGTAGAGACAGGGTTTCACCATGTTGGCCAAGCTGGTCTTGAACTCCTGACCTCAGGTGATCCGCCAACCTCATCCTCCCAAAGTGCTGGGACAAAATATATCATGACTTTTTTTTTTTTTTTTTGCTAATTCTAATTTGCTATCAAACTGAGAGTTACCAAACTCTAATTATAACAAAATTAAACTACAAAAATCAGTATTTCATGAAAAAATTCATCATGTGAAAAATCAACTACCCTTTAAATCAAAACATACATTGGCGAAAAATCATAATTTACTTTTTTAACATTACAGTTCAAGATACAACTTAGAAAAATAAAGAGTAAATACCTGCTCATAAAGGAAAAAATGACTGATTCGGTAGAATGCTCAGTATGTGGCTGATGGGCATGCTAGAAGCTCAGACCTCACTACTACACAATATGTGCATGTAAGAAAGCTGCACTTACACCCTCTTAATATATGACAATATGTTTTTTAAAAAAGAAAACTGAAAACTATTTTTAAAAACCTTATGTTGTATGCCATACATACAATTTTCATTTAAACAACTTTAAAATGCATAAAATTAAAAAAAATAAATTTTTGGCTATAATGTTTTTATGTTTAGATATGTTGCCTCAACAGGATAATTAGATATTCCCATACTAGAGTTCCAAGCGTGTTACATACACCCTGAAAAGGCAAAAAACTTTTTCAAATGACATTAGAGAGCTCAAGATAGAGACCACCACATAACTTGGTTTTGTTAATAAAACATTTTTACATTATTATCTACAGTGAAAGTTTACCTGGAATTTTAAAGACAAAGTGATCAGCTACTACTCGGCAAGTTCTGCCTTTGTGTATAAATATTTTAGCCATGAAATAGTAAAAATCTATAGGAATAGCTCCATGATAAAAAATTATAAGTGCTGGTCCATCTTCTGGTATTTTTTCCATTCCATGAACTTCATAACCTGTTTGAAAGACAAAATGCAAATACTTTAAATATATTCATTAATTTTTTTTCTTTTTTTTTTTTTTTTTAGACTGAGTTTCACTCGTTTCCCAGGCTGGAGTGCAAAGGTGCGATCTTGGCTCACTGCAACCTCTGTCTCCCAGGTTCCAGCAGTTCTCCTGCCTCAGCCTCCCGAGTAGCCAGGATTACAGGCATGTGCCACCACACCTGGCTAATTCTGTATTTTTAGTAGAGACAGGGTTTCTCCATGTTGATCAGGCTGGTGTCGAACTCCCGATCTCAGCCGATCTGCCCACCTCGGCCTGCCAAAGTGCTGGGATTACAGGCATGAGCCACCGTGCCCGGCCTAATTTGTTTACACTAAAGGATGGTTGGTAGCTCATTCTTTTCTCACGAAAGTACACTAGTCTTCCTGGTTCTCTTCTCCTTTCCCCCTTCTTCCCTCTCTCTTTCCTCTTCTCTTTCTATCATGAACAAATCAGTCCTAAAGCCATTAGGTGGGCCACAGTGAAGCAGGCACCTGTGTGGAGAGGTGGCCTAGAGTGTTGGTGCCAGTGAGGAGGGCACCCATACAGATGGCACAGAGTGGGGAGTCAGAGCCAGAGAAGAGTCATGAGGGCACCACACAGAAGACAGCCTATCACAGGGTGGGGGCTACTGAGGGGGAGGACGGGAGGCAAGGGTCACGGAAGCTTGGGGGTCAGAGTCTGAGTGAAATGGGGCATCCACAGCCAGCAGCAGCCTGGCAGGAGGGGCCAGAGTCCAAGACAGTGGCCTGGTATGGGGCATCACAGCCTGAGCAGCCAACCAGGGCACTGTACAGAGTGGTGGCCTGGCACAAACAGGGAGAGAGGGCATCCATGAGTGGTAGGGGAAGGTGGCAATGATGGGAGATGGGTTACATCCCGGGGGACTAATCAAATGAGTCAACATAGTACGAATAATGGGAGCCAGGTTTCACTGTTAGAGGAGGGGGTTAAAAATATAAAAAAGGAGAGTGCTATTAATAAGAGAAACTCTGTCACCACAAGAGAGCATCACTCTGACACTACTGATGAGAAAAACCCTGGAGTACAAAATCTCTTTTCCTAAGCATGTCAGGGAGGAGCAGAAGTCACAAGACAACCAGGCAAACTGAACTTCAAAGGGTGATAAACCCCCTCTAAGGAAAGACAAACATTGAGAATGGGAGGAAGAGGCAGATGCCATAAAAGTGGGTAAGAAGAAGTGACATATTAAGAAATATTTAAAGTCCTGGGGTTGGCTAGTATTGAGTGTAGAATCACTGGAAGCCCCAGATCGTCACTCTCCAACTCTTCTCCACAGACCTCAGAGTGTGCTCACAAGAAAGATTACGGGTAAAGCCGGAGACTAAAGAGAGCCCCTGCTAATGGTACTGAGAACAAAATCCCACTCACTTCCAGGAAGTTTATCTCATAAAAGCAAAACCTGTCACTAGGAAAGGGGCAGGAAACCCTTCCACTCCCTCTGAGAAAAGGGCATATGCAAAAGGCATGTAATGCTGGGAGGGGCACAACTCCACTCCCCGGCCCCACACACTCCTTCACCCTCACCAGCCCAGTGTCAGACGAAAGTCCACCACTCTAGAGAAGGGGTAGAAGCAAAATATCTACTGCTGGGCAGTGGGGGTGGGTGGCAAGAAACTCTGGGGGGCCCAGAGTTCTTAAATGACATAAAGCAGAGATCTATCACCGGAGCAGTGGCAGCAAACTTGCTCCCATCACAAAACCCCCAACACAGGGAGAAGGGAAAGGAACACAGAAGGCCTCACCCCTAAGCCCCAGGAATACACGGCACAATAAGATTTTAGCTAAACCTGAAAACTGAGGAGTGCTATACCCCAGCCCCCTGGGGAATGAGGGGAGAGGTGTGAAGAAGGGGTGAGAGGTGTCCCCATGTACCCCCATGTGGAGTTATAAGCAAAGGCGACCTTTTCCTGGTTTCACAGGAGGGTCATGAAGAGACTCCTCCTTTGGGAAAGGCATACAGGACTGAAGGTGGAGCAGAAACACCAAAAACTTCCTCTGCTACTTCAGGCCTTACACTATGCACAAGATAACAGTAGGAGTCTGAAGTCTGTGCTGAACTGAAGGCAGCTACAGTGCAACAATAAAAGCAAATCCAGTTCAACCACTCAGTAGACTCAATCCACCACCAACCAACCACCAACCACCTGACAGAGGAGGAGGGCCAGTTCTCAGTCATAAATACTATTTACCTCAGTTGTCACTGTTCTTTTACCAACAATGGCCAGAATTCAATAAAAAATATGACATAAAATAGCAAGAAAAAAACCCACTGTCAAGAGCTGAAACAATTAACACACCCAAATGCTGAAACTATCACATGGAAACTATAAAATAACTAGGATTAATAAGCTAAAGGGGAATGCAGTGGCTCGTGCCTGCAATCCCAGCACTTTGGGAGACTGAGTTGGTAGGACTGTTTGAGCCCAGGGGTTAGAGACCAGCCTGGGCAACATGGTGAGACCCATCTCTGCAAAACCATAAAAAAAAATTAGTTGGGCATGGCAGCATGTGCCTGTAGTTCCAGTTACTTGGGAGGCTGAGGCGGGAGGATTGCTTGAGCCCAGAAGTTGAAGGTTGTAGTAAGCTATGATCGTGCCACTGTACTCTGGGCTGGGTGACACTTCGAGACCCTGACTCCAAAAATAAAAATAAATAAACGTAAAGGATCTAGTGGAAAAGGTGGATACATGCACAATCAGATTAGGAATTTCAGCAGAAAGATGGAAGCTATAAAAAATAGAGTGAAATAGAAAGGCTGTAAACCTAAATGAGCTCTAGTAACATAACAATGGTAATTTTCCAATTTTAATGTGTTTACTGAGGTTAAGTATGAGAACATCCTTATTTGCAAAAGCCAACAAGTATGTTACAACCTCCCTGAGTAACGTGACACAGTGAATTTAAAAATGAGTCATAAAATAATTCATCAATAAAAACAGAAAAAGTAGGCCAGGTGTGGTGGCTCAAGCCTGTAATGCCAGTTCTTTGGAAGGCCAAGGCAGGAGGATTGCCCGAGGCTAGGATTTCAAGACCAGCCTGGGCAAGTCAGTGAAATCCCTGTCTCTATTAAAAAAAAAAAAATTAAAGAAAATACAGGCTGGCCACAGTGGCTCATGCCTGTAACCCCATCATCTGAGGTCAGGAGTTCGAGACCAGCCTGGCCAATGTGGTGAAACCCCGTCTCTACTAAAAATACAAAAATTAGATGGGTGTGGTGGCATGTGCCTATAGTCCCGGCTACTCTGGAGGCTGAAGC
This sequence comes from Cacajao melanocephalus, assembly GCA_963573385.1. Taxonomy (NCBI): domain Eukaryota; kingdom Metazoa; phylum Chordata; class Mammalia; order Primates; family Pitheciidae; genus Cacajao; species Cacajao melanocephalus. The sequence continues at coordinate 6,687 of CAUYLG010044096.1, read as the reverse complement.
AGGAGAATCACTTGAACCTGGAGAATCACTTGAACCTGGAAGGTGGAGGTTGCCGTGAGCTGAGTTCACACCACTGCACTCCAGCCTGGGCGACAAGAGTGAGACTCTGTCTCAAAAATAAATAAATAATACATATTATTAAAACAGGAAAAATTCTTAACTAGTGACTCAATGTAAAATAAAATACCATTTAAACTGTTCTATATACACGGATATAATGCTGCAAACTTGCTGCAAACTTTAAGTTCATTCACAAACATAATACTTCATTTTTATGTATTTAAACTATTTACAAATTTCCTCATTCTATTCATGAAATAAACAAAAATGATTTTGTACCATCTTACATTACATGGGGGAAAACTTTAATCACAGATTTGAACTAGATGTCAAGAAAATCTCTTTCCTGTAGTAGAAGCAAGATCAGAGGCTCATGGCATCCCTGCCCCTTCCTTCCACACTGCAAGCCCTATTTCAAGTATCTGTAAACAGAAGCAAGTGTTTCAGCAGGGAAAGCAAATGACAGGATGAAAGGTGGTGGACCTGGAGAGGGGACGACCTCTGGAAGCTTTCTGCTAACACGGCCCCAGTTCCAGGCTGACTGTTGGTTCTCCTTCCTTAGCTAACATTACCTGCCTGCTGTCCTCTACATGGCTACCAAGGCCAACACATTTATTTCTTATAGCAATGCTGTGCTGTTGGCAGTTAATAGGGAATAGAAAAGATTTAAGTAGATCCACCTATGCCTCAGAGGAAAACAGCCTATGTATTGGATCACAGAAGTTGGGAAGTCAGGATACTCTAAGGAGTGGATGAAATGGTGATCATGGCACTAGCCATAAGATCCACAATCCCTTCCCATGTCACCACTGTCAGACACACCATTACAGACCATGGCCTCAACTGGTCCTGGCAAAAAAAAAAAAGTGAGCATCTAGAGGTCAAGGGAAGAATCAGCCTCGAAGAAAAAGCGTGAAAAAGAAGGAAATCTAGAGTGGCTATAGTAGAAAAGGAAAGTAAGTTCTTAGAACCATATTCCTTCACATAGAACAGCTGTCTCAAGAAAGCCTGCCACTTGTACAAAAAACGAAAGTAAAGTCCAGAACATGGAAATCTGAAAATATCAGTCTGTTTCTTTCCTTAAGTGTATTCCTGTCTGATCAGCTAAGAAATAAACATTCAAAAAGTAAAGACTTCAGTCTAAATTTCAGAGCAGGAATTACATTTCTAAAGTAGTTTATAAGGTTTTCACGAAACAGATTAAGTACGGTAACTGTGGTTCTAGTATTGAATAAATAAGCTATTCAAATGGACTCGAGAATGTTTTGAAAAATAATTTAATGATATTCCAAAATTTTGTATGTTTCCATATTATAACATTTCTTTCCAATTACATAATTCTAACTCAAGTAATTCAATTTACTAAGTTCTACAAACAGTCACTGAGTTTGTCTGAGGATCAATTGTCCTATCAAACATATTTTCTGAGTAATAAAGAAATTCCTTTGAAGGATCTATACAAAATGTTACCAAGGTTCTCCCTGGCTTTATAGAATTTTTTTTTAAATAATAAACAATTTAACTACTCACATAATACCAAATTACCTGGCTGAAAGCAGAAAACTCCAATTAATCAAATATTGAAAAAAATAGTTTGCTACAGTGCCAGTAAATGTTAAAACAGTATTATGTAACAGTGTCACTCTTAAAGCAGATGCATGTGAACTAACGTGGCTCCCAGAGTATACTTTTCCACCTTTGTGCTTCTGCTCACGTACTTGCCATTACTTGGAGCACTTCCCGTTCATGTTTCTCTGTCTAGCAGTAGACATCTTTTTTTTTTTTTTTTTTTGAGACGGAGTCTGGCTCTGTCGCCCAGGCTGGAGTGCAGTGGTGCCATCTCGGCTCACTGCAACCTCCACCTCCTAGGTTCAAGTAATTCTCCTATCTCAGCCTCCCGAGGAGCTGGGACTACAGGCGCATGCCACCACATCCAGCTAATTTTTTGTATTTTTAGTAGAGATGGGATTTCACCAGGTTAGCCAGGATGGCCTTGATCTCCTGACCCACCTTGGCCTCCCAAAGTGCTGGGATTACAGGCATGAGCCACTGCGCCCCACTGAAATCCTACTGCACTTTAACTCCTCCTCCCTCAAGACTCTACAGTCAGACATCAAGTTCTGTTTATTTTACCTCCAAGAATTCTCTAAAATGTATACTCCCTTCCCCTTCCCAATGTCAGTTTTAAAGTGCAGCCTTATCAACTCCTGGTGAGTACGCCAATCCCAGGGGGATGTGATGGGCAATGGAAGCTCAGAGAAAGCAGTTACAAAGGCACTTACTATTGCCGTTTATCCAACCACTATCCAGAGATGGGGAACGTCTATTTGCAAATTTGGGGCTGTCTCAGTCCAATTAACAAGAATAGACCTATTCTGGGATGAATATGGCTCTCTTATTTGATGCCATTAAAAACAAATTGGCTAGTCCTGCTCAATCCCTCTCACTAGGCACCCTCCTAATTTTTTGGCTTCTCATGTAGCTTAGCTTACAGTGAAAGGATATGACGGTCATGTAAAGCTCAAGTAGTTCCTCTGCCACAGCAAAGATTTATTATGTAAATGAATTGCCATCTGGTTCTAGATATCATTATCATGAATTCAGATAATGATCATCTTCTGAGATAGAGCCCTTCCAAATTTGTCACCAAAAATCCACTTTGAGACTATCCATCTACGGATCATGGTAAATGAACAATGTCACCCTTTTGGATCTTCCTCAAAAAAGCAAATACAACTAAAACTATCTACAAATGAAATCCAAACTCCTGGGCATAGCATTCAAGATTCTTCATAAGCTGGCTTCTGTCTACCATTCCAAGTTCATCATTCATACTTCTCACCCACAAATGACTTATCTTCTAGTCCTGAAAATAATAAATCAGTAAGAAAAAAAAATCCAATTTCTGGGCATGGTGGCTCACACCTGTAATCCCAGCCCCCCTTTGGGAGGCTGAGGCGGGTGGATCACTTGAGGTCAGGAGTTTGAGAGCAGCCTGGGCAACATGATGAAACCCCGTCTCTACTAAAAATACAAAAATTAGCTGGGCATGGCGGCACATGCCTGTAGTCCCAAATACTCAGTAGGCTGAGGCATGAGAATTGCTTGATCCCAGAGGATAGAGGTTGCAGTGAGCCAAGATCGAGTCACTGCACTCCAGCCTGGGTGACAGAGCAAGGCTCCATCTCAGAGAAACAAACAAACAAAACAGCCTAAAGATGTGAGTGATCAGGAAACATAAATGTCCAATAACTGTAACAGACACACAAGTATCAGACCCTTAATAATGATCACAAGAACCTCATAAAAGCCTCCACAGATGAGAAAATTTAAGTGTGAAAAGCCCATATACCTTACCAAAGGTCACAGAGTGGGGCCAAATGCAAATCTGCATTTGTCTAACATTAAAGTCTGTGTTCTTGCTCCATACCACACTTCCTACTACAGGTATCTACTATTGGTCCTTGGTACCAGTGGGTTCTGTATCCATGAAATCACCCAACTACAGATGGAAAACATTTGGGAAAAAAAAACTGTGGCTGTACAGAACATGTACAGACTTTTTTTCCTTGTGATCATTCTCTAAACCATACAGTATTAACAACTATTTACACTGTATTAGTTATTATAAGTAATCTAGATATAAAGTATACGGGAGTGGCTGGGCACGGTGGCCCACGCCTGTAATCCCAGCATTCTGGGACGCTGAGGCTGGTGAATCGCTTGAGCTCAGGTGTTTGATACCAGCCTAGGCAATGTGGCGAAACCCCATCTCTACAAAAAAAATACATAAAAAAAAAAAATTAGCTGGGTGTGGTAGCACACACCTGTAGTCCTAGCTACTCAGGAGGCTGAGACATGAGAATCGCTTGAACCTGGGAAGCAGAGGTTGCAGTGACCCGAGTTCACGTCACTGCACTCCATCCAGCCTGGGCAACAGAGCAAGACCCTGTCTGAAATGAATAATAAAGTATATGGGAAGATGTGTGCAGGTTACATCCAAATACGACACCATTTTTATGTCAGAGACTTGAGCATACTTGGATACCAAAATCTAAGGGAGGTCCTGAAACCAATCTCCCGTCGAGTACCATGAATTGTACATGCTGACCTACATCCATGGTTGTCAAATGTTGCTTGTAATCTATCAGTGTGAAATCAATTTAGTAGACTGTGAAATAACTTTAGTGAGTTATAACCAGCATTTTCTTTTTAAATAAAAGATAGTAGAATAGAAAACAAGAGTAGATCACATGTAGAAAGTACATACAATTGACGCTTGATGAATTTGAACTGTATGGGTCTACTTCTATGCCTCTGCCAGCTGGGATAGATAGATAAACCCCTCTTCTTCCTCACCCTCAACCTACTCATTGTGAAGACAAGGAGGATGAAGACCTTTATAATGATCCGCTTCCACGTAATGAAACATAAACATATTTGCTCTTCCTTATGACTTTCCTAATAACATTTTCTGGTTGAGCACATTGGCTCACACCCGTAATCCCAGCACTTTGGGAGGCAGAGAGGGGAGGATCACTTCAAATCAGTTTCAGACCAAACTGGGCAACAAAGCAAGACTTTGTCTCTAATTCTATTTTATTTTTGAGATGGGGTCTCACTCTATCACCCAGGCTGGAGTGCAGTGGCATGATTATCAGCTCACTGCAACCTCCGCCTCCTGGGCTCAAGCGATCCTCCCATCTCAGCCTCATGAGTAGCTAGGACTACAGGTGCACGCCACCATGCCCAGCTAATTTTTTGAATTTTTGGTAGAGATGGGGTTTTGCCTAGGCTGTTCTTGAACTCCTGGAGCTCAAGTGACCCACCTGCCTCAGCCTCCCAGTGTGCTGGGATTACAGGTGTGAATCACCGTGCCCCTCATCTCTATTTTTTTAAAAAGGGAAGAAAAACATTTTCTTTCCTCTAGCTTACTTTATTACAGTATAAAATACACATAAAATACAATATATGTGTTAATTGACAGTTTGTTATTGGTAAGGCTTCCAGTCAACAGGAGGTTTTAGTTGTTAGGTTTTGGGGGAGTCAAAAGTTATACATGGATTTTTGACTGTACAGATTGCCAGTACCCCTAACCCTCACATTGTTGAAGGGTCAACTGTACACTTTTCATGACACAGTATATACATATATGTATGCTGAATGGCAGAATGCATTTCTTACTAGGAATAACAGTCAAGAAATTGATAATCTAAAATTACATTCTGAGTATCCTAGGCACCTTGGACATTGTATGTGTGTTAAGTTGAACTTAATGATCAAGAGGCAGACGATGTACTTTTTTTCCTCACAAAGACAGGGTCTTGCTATGTTGTTCAAGCTGAAGTGCAGTGGCTATTATAGGTACGATCATAGCACACTATGGCCTCAAACTCTGGGCTCAAGCAATTCTTCTGCTTCTGCTTCAGTCTCCTGAGTAGCCATGAATACCGGCATGCAGCAGCACTATACCTGGCAGATTATGTATTTGAGTGCCTTCCAAATTACTGAAAAGGGTGCTCTGTAATTATGATAGCTACCATTTATTTAAATTTGGTATGTAATAGAAATTATGCTAAACACTTTACATGAAATTTCACTGAATCCTTATAGCAACCCATGTAGCGGAAAGAAAAAAAAATGCGGTTCAGAAAAGTATCTAAGGAGGTAGCTTTACAATAAACCTGACAGACACCTCCTTAACCAAGTGATCAAAGTTAATACCACCAGTAATAAGAAACATCACATGCTCTCCTCCCGCTGCCCAAGATGCCGAAAGCAAAGAAGGCCAAGGGGAAGAAGGTGGCTCCGGCCCCTTCTGTTGTGAAGAAGCAGGAGGCCAAGAAAGTGGTGGATCCCCTGTTTGAGAAAAGGCCTAAGAATTTTGGCATTGGACAGAACATGCAGCCCAAAAGAGACCTCACCCGCTTTGTGAAATGGCCCCGCTCTATCAGGTTGCAGCTGCAGAGAGCCATCCTTTATAAGCGGCTGAAAGTGCCTCCTGCAATTAACCAATTAACCCAGGCCCTGGACCGCCAAACAGCTGCTCAGCTACTTAAGCCGGCCCACAAGTACAGACCAGAGACAGCAAGAGAAGAAGCCTAGGCTGCTGGCCTAGGCCAAGAAGAAAGCTGCTGGCAAAGGGGACATCCTCATTAAGAGAGCACCTGTCCTTTGAGCAGGAGTTAACACCGTCACCACCTTGGAGGAGAACAAGAAAGCTCAGCTGGTGGTGATTGCACACAACGTGAATCCCATTGAGCTGGTTGTCTTCTTGCCTGCCCTGCATCGTAAAATGGGAGTCCCTTACTGCATTATCAAGGGGAAGGCAAGACTAGGACGTCTTGTCCACAGGAAGACCTGCACCACTGTCGCCTTCACACAGATTACTCGGAAGACCAGGGTACTTTGGCTAAGCTGGTGGAAGCTATCCGGACCAATTACAATGACAGATAGGATGAGATCCGCCGTCACTGGGGACGCAAAGTCCTGGGTCCCAAGTCTGTGGCTCGCATCGCCAAGCTTAAAAAGGCAAAGGTTAAAGAACTTGCCACTGTACACTGTTGAGTTTTCTGTACGTTAAAATAATTAAAACAATAAAAATAAATAGATAAATAACCTCCTGAA